>JABRWK010000525.1:0-22035 GCA_013372445.1 Hypothenemus hampei | reverse complement strand
TTTTCAAAAAAATGTTATAAGACTTTTTTGTTGCAAATTAATTGTATAATTACCCCCTGAAGTTTGGCTATCAGTATCCTTTACACCCTGTATATTATTTCTTACAGAATCGTTTTTTTCTGTCTCGTTATAAATTATTCGAGACAGAAAAGAAATGAACGTTATTATTTTATTAACTCATGCGAGAGAGATAACAAATTAAAAATGAGGGTAGCTTCGTGTTTGTTTGGATTGAATTGAATATGGCAAATGGTAAAGTTTCATCCTTAAAAATTTGCCGAAACGATAGATACACCAATCGTATAGCAGACAAGTAAAGTAAAGAATTGAAATGTTCTACATATTGAATATACATCGAAAATTTTACTTACTTATTTTGTACTAAAATCATTAACTAGGTTCTTGTTAACTGAGCCGGCTTAAAATTTCTCTACTTTTTGAAAAGGCCCATTAAACACCTCTAAGTGCATAATTTCAACCACCTTTATGTCAGTTAGGTATCCGACACCAAATGAATTACATATTTTTAAAATCTTTTTCCATCAAAATCTACAGTTAACTATGATGTGAAACTAACACAGGATTGCTTGGACAATTGATTTTCTATTCAAAACATAATGGAACGGAATTGAAAGGCAAAATAGGATTGTTTTTTTCTTCCATTAGAGCGGTGGCCATTGCGTCACTAGCTTTTTCATATTCCCCCAATGCTTCCAGAACTTTACCTAAGTTATACCTATAATGTAAATATCAAGTTTTATTGTTCATTTTTTTTATTACAATGATATACCATGTGGTCATATTGTGTGGTTGAATTTTGGCAGCTTCGCGAAGCGTTGTTTCAGCCAAACCTTGCAACCCTAAATAATGATAAACCAATCCTAATTGTTGAAGCGACTTGACGTGGAGCGGATTGATTGCTACTGCATTCTGGAAACATAGTTTTGCATCGGTCCATTCCTCTTTATGCATATGCAATAATCCTTTCTAGATGGTAATTTAAAAATATTAGCAACAAAAAGCATCACAGCAAATGTGAAAAGGTATTACAAAACATGTCAAATTTTTTCTAAATTTGGTTTCATTAATTTTATTAATTATTATTTATGTATTTAATATTTATAATATGTTTTATCTTCAAGTTAAACACAAGTATCAATTTCTAAGCCAACTTTATCAATGAAAATAATATTACGGGTATTTGGTTGGAGTGAACTGGCACTTTAAGTTGCTGAAATCTGGACAAACAGCTATTGTTGAATTATATTTGCAACAGTAGGCATCTCTATTTTTCAGAAAAGGCATAAGTTAAAAACTAATTAAATTCTGAATACCACTAATTTTGGAGATGTATGTGTTTTTATGATGAATCCGGTTAATCATTTGAAAAAAGTAGCTTACAGAGTATTTAGGGTTAAAAGACCATCAATCTAGCTAATTGGTGCGTTATTATGATTCACAATAATTGAATGCTACAAATTACTGTTACATACAAAATAAGTCTGTTCCCGGACTGGATTTTAAACTGATTCTGAACTTATTGTTAGTGTTGTCAATGATTTATGTGAAAAATTGATAGGTGATTTTTTCTTTTTGTTAAACTTATTTTCCTATTTATTTTTTTTTCCTACTAGCCGCTATTATTAAAAGCAAATAAAAGGGTTTTCACGGCTTTTTTTTATTTAAGGTTCCTTGACACGCCCAAATTGCCCTAAGGAAAAAATTAGGGAAAATTCCTTAGATTTGGCATTCGAGGTACGGATTTTGAAGATCTACGCAAGCTCGTAATGGTTAAAGTGCTTCAGAATCAGTTCAAAATCCTTACTGCGAACAAAGCTAATACTCTCGAGATTTGGAACCTCGTTACTTTTTTACTTACTTTTATAAAGTGTCATTTATTTTTTGAAGTTTTTTCAATATTTATTATTTAAAATATAAATAAATCTGGTTTGGTAGCAAAAATAAGAGTGGGCCAGTGAGTACTAATGCTGAGCTTGATATGTCTCTTGCCTTATAAATTTCTGCCACATTTGAAAAATTTTAACACCTCGAAGAAGTTTTTATCATTCAATAAAGAAATAATAAAATAATTACCATATGCATAATATGATGACTCAAAGGATAAATATGAATGGCCTCTTGAATACATTGTTGAACGTCATTCAATTGATTCATACTTAAATAAAGTTCAGCAAGAAGTAACCAAACCTCCACTTGGAGCATCCAGGCTCTTTGAGGTCCCGGTCGTGGGCTGAAACCACTCAATGAACTCACTACATCACTTAAAGCTTGTTCAACTCTGGAAGCTGCCGTATTATGCAATTGTAAACTGCTCGAATCTTTATCAGACATTTCCGATGTGTATAATTGAAATACTGATCTCGTATCACTTTTTCTATCACATTCAGGCATATCTGAAACTGTTTGACTTTCATACAAGGTTTTCCATAGTTCCAAAATTTCCCTTGCAGTCACTAAAGCAGTCTAAAAGCCAAACATATTATGGCATAAAAATATATCAATTATAATGTTCTATTTTATACCCCTGCTCCCTTTTCGTGTAACTCCAAATGCGCTTTTACGTACAATAAGTTTAAACAATCGGGATATTCATCTAAAGCAAAATCGATTACTGATAAGGCCATTTTGTATTGTCGTTTCGCAGTTAAAATCAACGCAAGCAAATGTAGTGTGGATGAATGTTCCGGTTGTAATTCCAAGCCGATTTTTATGTGAGTTTCGGCTTCGATTATTTGTCCGTTAATTGCCAATTGAACACCCAGAAAATATCGAGCCAGATGGTCATTCGGTTCCAGTTCCACAGCACTAAAATTTTTTATCTATAATATGTATGGAGCGTGTTATAATTATATATGTTTAACGATTTTAATAGGTAATTTTATTATAAAATATAGTGTTACTTTATTATAAAACCACAACATTTTTGAAATTCTGGTTTTTATCGCGGCAGAGGATAAGTAATTTCATTAAAAAAAATTAATATAATTTTCCAAAGTATTGATCATCGTATTCAATATATTTATTTGTTCATTGATATTCCCTTTTTCCACAATAGTCCAGTCAAAGCGTTTCGGGTAGTTTACTTAAACGGAACAAAATATAATTTAAAAAAGTTCTTGAAAAGATTTCAAGACATACGATTTCAAAAGATACTTTTTGCAACGGAACCCATGATATGGTAACAAGTACTAAGAGTAGCTAAGAATTATTAAAGCTCACTACGATAAGGAAACCACCATTCAAGTAGTCTGTAGGAGCAATACTTTTCGCAATTATAGACTGTAACACCGGTGACATGAATATCTTCATCCAGAAGACGTAATATACAGGGTGTTTCAAATGTATGGAAACGGTGAATTACTTCCTAGAATGAAACATTAAATATTTTTTAAGAAATTTTAAGAAAAAAATGTAAAAACAAAAACTTTAGTGGATATAAAAATCTATTGAAATATTAAGTTCTCGAATAACCTGTTTATTTGAAATACTTACATAACTTCCATGATGATTAATGCAATAATGCGAATTATGAATGACACTTTGAAATTTTCGACACATAATTTTACAACTTTTGCTTCTTAAGAACTTAAAATGGTTTAGTTGAATGAACGAGAGAGGAAAACTATTCTAATGATACCCGATTATGGAAATAGACTGCGATCATATGAAGAGATTCCTAATTTATTTAATCATATATTTTTTCTTATTTTGTTTTAAATTCTTAAGAAGCAAAAGTTGTAAAATTAAGTGTTAAAAATTTAAAAAGTCGGATTATTGCACTAATCGCCTTGATAATCATGTAAGCATTTCAAATAACCAGACTATTCGAGAACTTAAGTGCAAGTCTACATTTTTTGATAAGTGTTTTATTTTAAGAAATTACGACCGTTTCCATACATGTGGAACACTGTATACACATTTATTGAAAGATCATTTGGTGAAAAATAATATAATAAAATTCCGAAAAAAAAGAACTAAAAATTCTTAGAATTCAACAGCAGGAAGGCGGAAAATTTGAAATAATGCGATAAAAATGGATTCGAAGAATCCAAGCCTGCTTACAAGTCGATGAAATCAATTTTGAACATCTTTTGTAGAAATAAGTAAATTGCTATACTATAAACTTACAAATGTATAATTCATTTTCTGTTGAACTTATTATTTTTTATTAACAAATCGGCTTCTTATGTAAAAGTGCACATGTGCTTAAAATTTCTCGGATAAGTTGTGAATCACCCTGTATAATGATAGCCTTTCCTCCTTTTGGAGTTGCCTATTTATTACTAGTCCGCCGTTGGTCTAATCGTAAATATTGCCTAATTCGTCTTCATTTTATTTTTTCTTATTATAGTGATTTTATAAAATTATATTATCTTACATTTTCATAATATAAAAATACATACCTATTATGTATTTACGANTTTGCTTCTTAAGAACTTAAAATGGTTTAGTTGAATGAACGAGAGAGGAAAACTATTCTAATGATACCCGATTATGGAAATAGACTGCGATCATATGAAGAGATTCCTAATTTATTTAATCATATATTTTTTCTTATTTTGTTTTAAATTCTTAAGAAGCAAAAGTTGTAAAATTAAGTGTTAAAAATTTAAAAAGTCGGATTATTGCACTAATCGCCTTGATAATCATGTAAGCATTTCAAATAACCAGACTATTCGAGAACTTAAGTGCAAGTCTACATTTTTTGATAAGTGTTTTATTTTAAGAAATTACGACCGTTTCCATACATGTGGAACACTGTATACACATTTATTGAAAGATCATTTGGTGAAAAATAATATAATAAAATTCCGAAAAAAAAGAACTAAAAATTCTTAGAATTCAACAGCAGGAAGGCGGAAAATTTGAAATAATGCGATAAAAATGGATTCGAAGAATCCAAGCCTGCTTACAAGTCGATGAAATCAATTTTGAACATCTTTTGTAGAAATAAGTAAATTGCTATACTATAAACTTACAAATGTATAATTCATTTTCTGTTGAACTTATTATTTTTTATTAACAAATCGGCTTCTTATGTAAAAGTGCACATGTGCTTAAAATTTCTCGGATAAGTTGTGAATCACCCTGTATAATGATAGCCTTTCCTCCTTTTGGAGTTGCCTATTTATTACTAGTCCGCCGTTGGTCTAATCGTAAATATTGCCTAATTCGTCTTCATTTTATTTTTTCTTATTATAGTGATTTTATAAAATTATATTATCTTACATTTTCATAATATAAAAATACATACCTATTATGTATTTACGAGAATCTGATATTAACGTAATTCTTGAGTCACTATATGCACTAACTAAAGTTTTTGTTTTATGTATTCCTTAACAATATTTTATGCTCATGTTCATTGTGAACAAGCACTTTGATTGAGATTGGTGTTGGATATATCAATGGTCTCAAATCAATACCTCGTATGTCCAAAAAAATCCGTTTTATAGTTTTGGCTTATTGAGTTCCATTTTACAACCTGCAACATCTATGAGTCGGTGGTAGTTGAAAAAATCATTTTGTCATAGAATTAAGTAAAAACCAATACCAAATAAATAAAATTTCCGATTATTGATCAATTATATTATCCCTCGTCATTTTCGACTTATATGGTATTGATTTGAGATCATTGATACTTTCATCATAGTGTGCAAGGGTGTAAAATATAAACTTAAGAAAATAAATAGTTTCCAAATGGGTTGCAGGTGAAACGCTCCAACTTGACTCTACTCTGCTATAGCTTTATTTATTATGTAGTTTGGATTTTGTTTTAAAATTTTTTGAACTAAAAGCATCTAACATCTGTAAGAAAATAAAATAAATAAGAAGTACCTTAAAAAATTATCAATGGCTCGACATCGCAATAAATTTTGTTCCTTCTTTAATAAGGTCGATTCTGCTTGTAAATAATAACCTATTCCCATATACAAGTGGCATCTGCCAAGAAGGCCTGAAGGCGTATTCAATTCAGTTTCCCTGGCTTGAATGCTGAATTCTAAACCTAATTGAAATACACTGTTATGTTTAGAGGAAAACTACATATTAAATAAAATTAAAACCTTCATCGAACAGATTTAAATGCGCGTAGCACAATTTGGCCGCTACCAGACGATTGCTACAGTTGTTCGGTTCCAATCGAATGACTTCTTTGAAAACGGCCAACGAATGTTCATAATTACCCATGGTCAGCAGAGCGAGTGCATGCTGCTTCCACAAATGAGGATCTTCAAATGAAAATTTCATTGATCTTTCCAGAGACTGTAATTAATTAAATTTAATAAGACAAAAATCTATTGAATCTTGATAAATACCTCTTGCAATAACGACACTTGACCCCATCGAACTGTTGCTACGGTGAGTAAATCATAAACCGTTGTAGCATCTTGACCAGCACTTAAACGAATTTCTTTGCATTCCGGACTTTGGGAAAGAACAGCATGCTTGACCGCCATAGATTCGGCCACCAAAAGCACTAAGATCACTTCCTCACAATCACATCTAGGTATAAACTGGGCAAATTTGTTTAAATTCAATTTTGCATTAATAGAATCATCTATTTATACTCTGAAGCAATTGGTTCGATGTGAAAAGTGTGAATATTTCATGGGTCAGTTTGGTCATGGTCAATTTGTAATAATAAAATAGAATCGACGTTTAGTTTTAAATGTTTCGATAGATTATCTGTTTCAAATTTTCTATTTTCGTATTACCCCTTTTTTCTTAAAAAAACTAGTCAAATTGAAACGCTAACAAGTTTTTTACTCCATTAAATGTAAACAATGGAGTAACATTTAGAATCTAATTATCATTTACGTCATGTTAAACAAAAATAGTAAGAGAATTACAAAATGTATAAATTGTAGTCGTAAATTGTCCATCCCCTTTGAACGTTAACCAATAGTGGTCAAATTGAAACTTTTTAAAATGCACTATTCTTATTTAATGATATTGCATGAATCGATTTATTAGGATGGTGGGCAAAAAAAAACATCAATTTCTTCAGTGTGTTCGCAATAAGGATTTATTACCCTTGTAAAATCTTTATTTATTGACTAATTTTTATAAAAAATTTTAACAAAAAAATATTAATATTGCTCGACAATAAAGATTTTACAAGAATGGTAAGTTTTTTATCGTGAATACTTTCTACATTTCTTTTCGATGTGGCACGTTAGAAATAAATATATAGAAAATCATGGGCTATAAAATTCTGAATAAATTCATAAACATACATAAATTGTAACCAACCTGATCCATCTTAAAATACTTTCAACTTTTTGGCACTTCCCGTTTCATACCGAAAGTCGGTGTCAACTTCGTTATTTTAAATGAAACCGTCTATTTTTTGTATTTTTGAATACTTTGTCAAATTTTAAAGTTATTTTATTTTATTATTTTAAGGTGTCTTATATCTAAAAAAACCTGAAAGATTTCTCATGGGAACAGGCTTTCAATCAAATTTCTTCAACTTTTCAGAAATTATTCTTTGTTTTGTGCTTAATAAAATCTTCATAGACACAACTTCGAAAAATGGCTAGTTTCTGAGTTTTTGATATTTTTATGATCCAAGTACATACAACTGAAATACACCGTTTTATACTAACCTTCAATTACATCACATCCAATCTGTAAAATATAGGCAATTGATATTGTGTTACTTGATTTGCGATGCAACAGGTACTCAAAACTAATGAATTTAGAAAAATGAAAGTTAGACTGAATTAATTTAGTGAAAAATAAGCAAAACAAAACTATAAATTTAGGTTTCGTTTAATTGAATTGAAAATTGACCCATTTATAAAATTTATTTCAACTAGAAAATGCTAGTGTATACTGCTTTTTATTTCAGTCAAGTTTTTGGTATATTGAACTTGGAACGTACTCTGAATATAACTACGAGCCCTAACAACTACATGTTGCAACAAGCAATCATTTTATGAATAAAACACTAGTTTATTGAACTTGTTATATTTTCATTTTTTTTTCCAGTGAACTAGTGTTTTATTCACAAAATGATTATTTACCCCAGCATATAGTTGTTAAGGCTCGTATAGTTTTGAGTATCTGTTGCATCGCAAATAAACTGAACACAATATCAATTATCTATATTTTCAAGATGGGATATATTGTCAGTGAAAGTTAGTATAAAACGGCGTATCTCAGCTGTAAGTACTTCCATCATAGAAATGTCAAAAACTTAGAAACTAGCCATTTTTCGAACTTGTGTTCATGAAAAGTTTGTTTAGCACAAAACAAAGAATAATTTTTGAAGATTTGAAAAAACTACACCGACAACTATTTTACAAAAATCTGTCAGGTCCTTTGTGAGTTATTCCAATTTTTCTGATAGTTATGTGTACAAAATTCAAAAATAAAAATGAAAAAAAAGAAAAATTAAAAATGATACATTTCTGAATCTTGAACACGATGTCATCAAAAAAAATTGGGACATTCCACTTGAAATAAGCAAGTTATTAACGTTTGAAATTATGCAACTTCGTAAGTAGATTTAGCGGTTGTGGAAGATTTTTTTAAATCGAAATACGTCAAAACGTAGTTTATCAGGTTATTTTAAAGACCCAAAAGGTCGATTCCGAAATTTGTATCGGTTAGGGTATAGTACTGATTTCCGTGAAATCCTACAGCCGTCAAAATTTTCAAATTTTCTCGAATACCTCAGAAACGGCAAGTTTTAGACATAAGACACTTTACATAAGCCATCTTTAAAATTTGACGAAGTATCCAAAAATATAAAAAATTGAAGGGTTCCATTGAAAATAACGAACTGACATTTCTTCCGGTATAACCAAAAATGCCACAAAGTTGAAAATATTTTCTAAAGGTAGATCAGGTCGATCAAGATTTAAGTGAATTATTTCAGATTGTTATAATCCATGGTTCTAATGTGTCGTAGAAAAGAGATACTCTGTGTATTATTCAAATTTAACACTTCAATTTGTGAATATTTTTTATTTGTATCTATTTGTTATCTTATTCATTATTCATATTTTTTGCTTCATTGTTGGCTACTGGTTTACTACAAGGAAGTATACCTACCTATTGCTATTCTTATTTTCTCTATTGTATAAGAAATGAAACTTTGGAACTGAAAATGTTTTATTCTTCTATAAAGCCTCACCTTAATGAATAAATTTACAAATAAATTTTTACAAATCCAACACACTTACAAGTTTGTTAGTACAGTTGGAATTTCCTCGTTTTTTTTCCCACTACTTTGTGGCTTTGGTAATAATAAGGAATTCCTTTCCGAAATTTTTTCCTTCTTCCGAATAGTCGGTAACGATGATACCACTATCATAAGAAACTGTGGCATGAACTTAAGCAGGATATTTTTAAACGAGCAATTTATTTTATCTTAGGAACCCAAAATGCTTGTCATTGTTTACATTTTTAGTCTCTAGATCATAAAAACGTCCACAGTTTTAATTTACAGTGACTATTTGATTGATCGAATTAGTTTTAAATCTAGCAGAGATTGAGTTCGATATTTCCATTTGCGCTCATTTCTAATTTGCAGTCAGGTATTTGGGAATCCGTTTTGTAGAATTTTTTTTTTATACAAACCCACATAAATAATGTGATACAAGCTCATAGGAAATACCCAGAGTCTTAGTTAGATATTTTAGTTTTATTCGATGATCTAATAGTAAATTATGGATTAGAGCAATTGGGAAGCCAATAGTTACATTGATTTATCACACCAATGATCTCCAACAACATGTACACACAAAATACAAAATTTTCACTCTACAGTGATAAATTGGAACGTCCATTTTTACTGAATCATCAACACCCGACCTTACAAAATGACTCTTTAGAAATTAAGTTAATTAGATTAAGAAACTTCATGATATTGATTAAGTCTATCATCCATGGATTACCATTTTTTAAACCATAAAGTAGAGAGCTGGTGTATAAAAGACCAAAACAAAGTTGGAAAACCGTGTTTTAGCCAACACCTTTTAAAAGATAAATTCTTTAAAAATCAATGCATGACTGAGGCGCTCTCAAACTGTAGGCTAAGGCGTTATATTAGTATTGGTTTCGGCAAAGTTGAAATTGGTAAAATGTTATGTTGTAATTGGAATAAGTTATTGCATTATAAATCTAAAAAGTGTTGAAAATTACATACATATATAACAAAACAGATGTAATTTTTTCGATTCATAATAGTAAAATAACCAACACCATTGTATAAGGACAAGACTTGTCTTTTTTTCGTTATCACACTTACAATTAGTGTGATAACGAAAAAAAGCAGTATTACTATGCTACTAAAAATTGAAAAATAAAGCACATTCTTTGATTAAACTTAATGAAAAAGATGACTTCATTTCACTACCAATCTAATAATCGGATTTCCATCTTTGTATTTATTATCTTTTTCTATAAAATTGAATTACCTGATTAAGTGAGGCATAATATTTGGGCTTCCAATGGGAAGTTCTGGAACTAAGATTAGTCGGAACTTGGTACTTCTCCCCTACCAATCCTTGCAATAATAATTTAGCCAGTTGTGTCATAAATTTCAATCTGATCGTGTGCACCCCTTGTGATTCAATTGCACATAATGTATTTCTGAAATTATAAATTATATGATACAGTAATTAAAAATTGATCTGTTCACCTGTATCTATCAAGAGTTAGATCAGGTTTTCCTTGTTGCAATAAAGTTAAAGGGGCAGCTTGAAGAGCCTGTTCCAAAACCTCTCCTAAAACTCTCTGTTGGCCTGGGGGTTGAGGTGAGTGACTGCCTACAAGAAAAGAATAATTTCGGCAAACTAACCGACTATCGTATTAACCTGTGTTTGCTATTCCTGTAGTGAAAGTCGAGAGTTCTTTATCCACGTTTTGCATGTAGAGTAAGCTTAAGTCTGAGGCTAAATCAAAACACCTGGATAATTCCTCTTCTTTTTCAGCTTTTTTAAATTTACTGGTTGAAGTTGCATCTTTTTGCAAACAAAATCCTTTTATAGCATAAGATTCTGCCACAATTTTCAGACTTCGTCTAAAGGCGGAAAGTATAAATAAAAACAAATTTTTATAAATTTTAGAATGAACTTACAAAGGTAGCTCTTTTTCAGGTAAATTTTGTAAACCAGCCATTTCGTAATTTTTTAGTGCTTCGCTATATTGACCACACGCATAATGTAGTTTTCCTAGTAGCAAATATCCATCCATTGCCACTTGTGCCTTAAGATTATTATTTTGTTTTAATGCTCCCTTAAATAGTACGTTTCTTACATTGATTCCTTCTTCAGTAGTCACCATATTAAGATATCGTTTGGCCTCTATCAATCCTATTTTTGCTCTATGTATATTCTGTTCGAGAGGAGGTGTTTCCTCCAAGTAATTTTCCAATTTTCCTTCACCGATTAAAAAATCTGATAAGCATGCTTAAACAAACCATAATAGTGTTATAAAAGGCTGTCATTGAAACACTGCAATTGTTAAATATTTACCAGACTCGCCAGTTTTATCTTTAAGTTGTTCAGCCAATTCTATCACTTTTAACCAATTTCCCTCTTCTCGGTTCTTTTCAATGTCCGATTCGATTCTCGAGATTCCCGATTTAATTCTCGCCGTCATTCTGAATAATAGTGAATATTAAAATTTAATGAGTAACAAAATCGATACACAAATAAACAAAGTCCTGTTATTATTTTTAATTTGCAAAATGACAACTATTACATTATAACTGATTGTAACCTAAATTATAACCAAAAATATATTTTGAAGTAGTGACGTTTAATTTTGACAGCTTAAATTTGTCTATGTAGGTCGGGTATTTTATTACGGCTGTACTCAACTAATTACAATTTCAAGTACATACAGTATGACTTATTTGAAAACGGATCACTTGTATAAAATTTTTGTTTGCAGTGCGATTTTGATATATTTTTTTTTAATTTGTGGTAGTACATTTAAAACTCTATCTTGGAACAAATGTCACGCTCAGTTAAAATCCAAGACCTATTTTGTATCTCTTTTATGGCGAATTTCTTTTATTCCAAAATGGATTTTGAGATCTTTTTTTAGTTTGACTTCGGTACTTTCTTTAGAATAATTCAGTTAATTAAAGATGGTTTTATCTGAAATTTTGATGAAAAATGTTCATTAATAAGAAAGTTACATAAAAAATGAAGTTTTAAACTTGAACCATCGATTGCTGCGGAAAAGTTTTATCCGATATCGAATAATAATTAAATAGTAACTTAACACTTCTTATAAGAACGAACTAAAATGAAGTAATCTTTCTTTAGGGCAGCTGAGGTAATGACTAGATTTGATTTTATGTGTTTTAGTAAATTAATAAATTTACGAGTTTGTTGTTTCCTTCTCCTAACAATTTGTGAGATGAACAATTTGTAAATTACCTCTATTAACACCTAAAGTGTCCTAGTGTAAACGGTTGCAAACCAAATCGGTCGTAAACCGAATCGACCGTAAACTAAAACGGTCGTAAACCGCAACAGAGTACGTAGGTCACGTTTAATTTAATTCGTAAAACTTAACTAAGTATTTGTTTATTAAAGTCGTGTTTAATCTTACGTTATTGTTTCGTTAATACTAATATTAATATTAATATCGTTGTATGTATAAAAAATGTCCACACGATGTTCTGTTCTTAAAAGAACAATTTCCATTTTTTAAAATGTAAGAAAGTGGATTTAAGCCGCGAAATGACAAATAAAATATAACAACATAGCAACATTCTTCCTTAAATGTTAAAATATAAACAGTTAATTGGTTTCAAGTAAATTAATAAATTTTATTTAAATTAAATAATTTAAAAATGCATTGTAAATTGTATAATTATATTGAATTAAACAAAGTAAAATTCATTATAATTTTAATAATTAATTTTTGTAAAATTTTTAATGGAAATGTAATTTTTAGAATGGTAATTTCAAATTGGCAATGTTGGCGATAACGCTAAAGTTACGTGGGTTGACTGTTATAATATACTGACTATATTGTACCAACGCGACAATGTTATTTTAACTTGCATTCATTAGAATGCGAGTAATAAATAGTAATTTAATTTTCGGAATAAATATAGTATCGA
Organism: Hypothenemus hampei; assembly: GCA_013372445.1. NCBI lineage: Eukaryota > Metazoa > Arthropoda > Insecta > Coleoptera > Curculionidae > Hypothenemus > Hypothenemus hampei. The sequence goes on along the minus strand of JABRWK010000525.1, from coordinate 8,918 downwards.
TTTTTTGTATATCGATGTCTTTGTTACAGCCTTAGTATCATTGAATGTCATTAAATGTCATCAAGTCAAAGCGTCTTCTTTGCCGTTCTTCCCACCCTTGATACATTTTAACGAAAAATATATATCACAGAATTCCATTTGTTTTGATTTTGAAATTTTATTGAAATTCGAATAACAACATGACTGCTGTTGACGAAAGAGGAATTTTTTCCAAATTAGAAGCAATTAAAGAGATACGGTAAGCCTTCTCATAGTTTGTTTATTTGTTTGCCCTTATAAGTAACTATAATAAATTGAACCTCTTTCATAGAGCGAAAACTATTCAATTGGAAAAACTTAAAGCTCGTTTGATTTGTGAAGTAGAATCTCAAGACCAGGAAGAAAAGTCTCTCTCTGAATACAAACAAGAAATGGATCTTTTATTACAAGAAAAAATGTCTCATGTAGAGGAATTAAGGCAAATACATGCTGATATAAATGCGGTAAGGTCGGCCTTTTGTTATAATTTTTATTTATCCTTGAAAGTCGTTTAATGTCTTTTGAAGATGGAAGGTGTCATAAAACAAGCTGAAGAAAGTAGACAAAGGGCAATGAATGCTACTTTACGATTACATGAAGAATATGTCCCTCTCAAAAATGAAATTGACCGTTTAAGAAGAGATAATTTGGGATTAGAACGATTGCCTGATCTTCACGAAGAAGAAGGCTCTACTATAACACCTGAGTAAGATTGTTAAGAATTTTTCTTCATAAACTAAACTAATACTTTTTAGGAAATTTTCACAACTGTACAATTCAGCCAAATCTCAAACACCTTCGTATAGTAAAACTGCTGATTGGACAAGGCCTATTGCACCCACAGATGGATCTTTGGGTTCATTAGGTCCACCATTACCGCCAACATTTCTACCACCTCCAAATCCATTAAGACTGGTTACTAATAAACCTGATCCTGGAAGATCAAATGCTCTGGGACCCACTTCACATCCAGGACCACCAACACCTACTTTCAGGTCGGATCTTAGTTTGAGGTGCAACCATATGTTATAATAATATATTTTAAAATATGATTATTGGAAAAGTCGTGAACGTTTTTTTGGAAAAAACAAACGCTGATTTTTTTCTATTAAATCGTTTGCATTTTTATTATTGCTATATCATATAATAATTTTTTGCTCTAAAAAATGGTAGCACGATGCTGTTGGGTTTTAAGGGAGAGGGTATTCTAATATGATAAATTTTATTTTTCGATTTTTTTACACATTTTGAAAGTAAAATATATCGAGAATACATTATAACAATGTATTACATACTCTAGTCATTACTGATTAGTGAGGGTGTCAAATTTATGTAAAAAATCTATTACTAAAACTTTAAAAGTATTTTTGGAAACCATTTTTTTTCAGATGGTGAGCTGGAGCCTATTCAATAAAACTACAATTTGCAAGTTACAATGTTACAAGTACTTTACTTGTAATATATTGGCAACAACTGATGAAAAATCCCTGTAAATTGTAATAAGGCATATTCACTTTCAATTTTACAGTTGTAATTGATATGAACGCTTCTACTATTTTTTTACAATTTTCCATAAATTGTACCTGTAGATTGGAAATTGTAGTTTTATTGAATAAGCTCCTGGTGTGACACAATTCATTAAACCGATCGGGCAAAAATTTTAAGACGTTATTATATCCAACAACATATATGTTTCGTATTACGTTTTACATTTTTTTATTACTAATTTCTTAGTTATTTTATTAATTTTTTATGGAAAAATTATGATTTTTTATGTTAAGTTTTTTTATAACTAATATTTTTGTGGTTTTTAAACAAAAATATGTAAATCTGGTACCTGACAGAGCGAAAAACGTACACATTAATAATCCATTGGAATGTTTTGTTTCTGATTAGTAGAAATGCTGGAGTCACACTCACCACTTCCCCACTTTTTTTTAAGTAATTAACTGTGATCGTGACAAATATCAAGGAAATATTATAAAATTGACAATGTTTTTTTGCTTATTTAACAATCTCAGTGATACATAAACAAATTTGAAAAATTATACATTTTGCTATAAATAAATATGCCTGNGAAAATTATGTTTCAAATTGGTTCCGTGTGGCCTTAACATCGTCCAAACAAACTTTTAAAACATAAATCTATTTAATATCTTACCTTAACAAAATCACTAGAAAAATAAATACATTTTTCAAAATTTTCTTTTTTGTTCAAAGATAAATTATGTAAAGAAAAGTAATAAAAACTGTACTTGCTGATACATCCAAAGCCATGATATTTTAGAGGTAACTATGGCATCTTAGGCAAAAAGCAATAAAAACTTCAACTTTTCTTTTAATTTCTGAAAATAACCTGTACATTTTGGCATAGGAAGGTATAACAGTTTGGATTGATAATAAATTTATTTCTCAGAATAATAAAATATAAGAAGTTCTATATAAATTAAGCAAATAATTACCCTTCAAAGTCAAAATTTTTTTTTATTATTTATTTTCGGGACAAATTGTAAGAGACATTTACATTTTCATGACTATGACATAAAACATGTCTCATGCCTAAGAGTTAGTGTGAATTTCAGATTACCTCAGCTTATATTTGTTTAGAAGTAAAATTTTTAAATGTGGCATTGAAAAATGCGTCAAAGAAACACATTAAACGTGTATTGAAACTAAAGTAAATCCGTTTATGACTATGAATAATCCTATTACTAAAAAACTACAACATATTCTTTTTTTTCGATCTTTGCGATCAAAGCAATTTTATTCTTTTCGGTTTCAATGTCCTCTTTTATGATCATTTTTCATTAGTTTTCGATACTATTTACGACACGCATACATAAAAATGAATGTATTTTGAAAAACCGTTTCATAAAAAAAACTACGTTTTGTTCCGAATAAATATTTTAGTAATAATTTTAGATAAATTTAATCCTTCGACCAAAATCAATCAACTTACTTGATTGTCCATTCTTCTAGGGACTCATAAAACGAAAATCTGAATTTCAGTTGAATATTGCGTTTTGATTTGGATCTCCTTAATTATTTTCAGATAATAAGGACTAAGGGTAATTAAAAAGTTAAACACACTATATTTGACTGGTTCGCCACTCAGTATTATTCTATTGCAATTTTAATGGCATGGTGTGTTTGTGCATTTATTTGATATAAACAAAATAATTGGATGTGAGTATTCCCTTGAAATTGTTAATAGCCATAAATTATAATACTTTTTAGCATTAAGTTACTTTACTATATTTAAAATACCACTATTAAAGACATTAAAACCATTTTACTCCATGTACATTGTACGTGGCTATTTACTAAATTAAGAAAAATTCAGAATAAAATTTTATCAAAAGGAACACAATAAATTCTATAAAAACATTAACAATAAATTTTTTATAAAAGTTTCACTCTTACATTTGAACATAATTTAAATTAGAAAATTATATGGAAGATATTACCGTTCCATTTTGTGATCCTGGACATAGTTACAGTTTTGTTCTGATATATGTATAAATACAGGGTGAACCTTATACATTAATTTAGAAAACGACAGATTATTCTGAATAATGGCTAATGTTGAAAAAAAATTTGGTAAATTTCTTATTTACCGAAATTCTGTTAATTTGAAAAAGAAATGTTTACAATTGCAAATTTAAATTTTTATACTTATCAAAAACACTAAACTAAAAACAAGGACGACATCAGTCAGAACAATATCAGTTGATAAGATTATTATTCAAGGTCATTACTTTATTCGTAAAATAAAAGTGATAGCCCATAAGTTCAATATCGAAGAATTTAAAGAAATTGCCTTGATGTACGAACAAGACAAATTTCAATATTGATTTTTCGTTTTAATGCATTAAGATTTAAAGGTGTTATTTGTAAGGTGAAATGTTTTATTAGTAGTTCAGCATTCTAGAGAAGCTGGTAACTTGCAGTCTAGGTCCAGTCAACATGATGAATCCGGCAAGCCTAGGCATATTTTGAATATAAAGGAAGAGGTTTCAAATATTGTGGCAAAGCTGCCTAGCACAACAACTGTTTTTTGGAAACATTAAATTACGAATGATTATCTGTTTTACAGACAGCGAACACAAGTTGTACTACCTTGCTTCCCCGCTTTGTGTGAGTGCGTGTTACAAAAAAATCAGTTAAACACAAATTTTATAATAAACAATTCAGTTATGAGTTAACCAATTTTAGCCATTGAAAACCATAGTGGTGCACGTCAAAAAATTGAGTTTTGTTAGAAATGGACGTAAAGTTGTCAACTCACCAAGAAACTGATTATAGACATACAAAATATTAGCCACGACTATAGCAAAAGTACGTAAGCATTATTCTTGAAGTTTATTCACAGCATAGATTCCTTTATCACAAATTTGAATCTGTTATCTCAAATTCTCAATTTTTTACTTATACCACTCTGGCTTTCAACAGCTGATATAAAGGTATTCACAATTTTCACACGAGGCACTATTGGACATTGAAAAATCCCCATACTATTCGTTGAACAAGTTTTTAACAACATTTTAAATAAATGTGTCCGCTAATATTATGAATGGGGCACTTACTTATTGGCACTTTAGACATCATATGTAATTTTTTCCGATGATGGTGCTCGACTTTTTTTTAGCACCTAATACGATGACATTTGAATAATGTGTTTTCCAGACAGTTGATAGGCCATCGTTAGCTCACTACTTTTTAACCTTAGGAATATAAAAACTATTGTGTACGCTATGAATGTTAGCACTGACGATAAATTGTGAAATAGCATCATACATGCTGCCGCTACAACAATCCAACAACAATTAAAAAAATAGTCGTGCATTTGAGGAGCAATGAATTCAGTGAGTGAAAAGTGCATTAAAAATGGTGGAAATAACTTTAAATAGTTCAGTTAGTAAGTTTTCTATTTTTTTCATTTACTAGATTACCTCTGTAATAATCTTTTTGTATAGCCGTTATTCAAAATCTATCATCAAGTTTTTTCGTATAGGTATCCTGTATTTCAATTAAAAATTTTTAAAGCACAGCTTTTAATTCTGAAATAAATATAAACTTGTATTCAAAGCTTATGTATTAAAAATCTTCGGCTAATGGAGCTCCAAATCCAAATGTTAGTTTCATTGCCTCCCAATAATAACGATCCCAATTGGTCTTTGTTACATCAGCTTGACCGGTTGGAACACCTGTCTGAGTTAATTGAACTTCTGTATAATCACTCTATGATAAAAAATCGATCTTGAAAAGTAATGATTTTGAAGTTTATCGTAATTTACCTTTTGATTGATTTCAATTGTAACTAATGAATAATGACCAGTAGGCCATTGGCCGTATCGCCAGTGTTTAACGATCTTCTTATGTGGAACTAGTTCTTCAAAAGTTCCAGTAATGTTACCTCCAAATAGTTCAAATTTTCCTCCTTTTATTGGATTCAATTTGACATTTCCTCTAGTAAATGCTGTTACCATGTCATGTTGAGTTAAAGCATTATAAAACTCTTCAGCAGTACATTGAAACTTGTGTATCTGCTTTATAGTAGTTGTATCAATTGTAACGCTTACAGCTTTATTTTCTGATACTACAGGGGCCATGCTAACCTTCTTATTAAACCCACTGGCTAAGGTTTTCACTTGGTCTGGTTTAATTTCATTTTTTTTAGGTAGAATCATTCCTTTAGAAAATTCTTCTTTAAGACTGGTTACATATTTACTTAATTGCTGACGCACTACATTTTTTCCCTCTTTTAACATAATTTGCCTAAGCTGTTCACCTTCTTCATCAGGATCTGTTAAGGAAATTTGTATCTAATGAAAATAATAGATTTGAATATAGATTTCCAAATGAATGTTCTTTAAAATTAACTCACATCTAAATCATCCATATCATTTTCTTCTGATAAATTAGGTACTTTAATTTTTCCTGAATGGATTCTATCTGAACCATCAATAAGTTCACCTTCCCAATTTAAGGTTAGGTTCCATTCATAGAAAAATATCAATTTCCCTTTTCGATTATTAGCACAAGCTTCACCTTCGCAGATGTCCACACTCTTAATTTTCAAAAGGGCTTTATCACTTTTCACTAGAATTAAGATTTTTTTTAATGAACGAATGGACAGTAATTATTTAACTTTACATACCTGGGACATCTTTAAATAATTCTCGAAATCGCTCTTGTGACCACGGGCTGGCGTTTTTCTCGGTCCAGTGCCAATTGTTCACGTTTGTAGCGTCTGGACGCTCTTCTACAATCCATCTAGGATCACCTTCACCCCACTTTGCCATTTGCTAAAACTAGGCAATGACTTAACAGGGAATTCTTTGAAATTAAATTATTCAAGAAATACATTGAGAAACAGGAAAAATACAATATCTAACACTATCCTCGTAATACTAATACAATTTTTAACATATATTAGAATTTTAACATTAAATCTGTTAACCTCTCACTTACCAGGTTAAAATAAAATCGAATCGTCCTAATATAAGACACGACGAATTGCAGAAATTCAAAGTAATACTAAAAGCCTCTGACACTAAAAACTTCAAAAAATTTAGTTTCCAATGGGATACGTATATCTAAGATTTTCAGAAATATTCTAGAAACCGCTTAAGTAACTTGCGCCGTGCGCTTCCATGAAAAATCGAACTGTCAAACGCTAATGTAAAGCTGGGTTGCCAGCTTTTCAGAAAAACTCCAATGTGATAGAGAATTGCGCAATGCACAATTGTGCCATAAATATGTACATACATATCCCGTCAGTGTTGATGTGAACGATTGATTAAAATATATAAAAATTGAATAAGTAATAAAAAGCCACAGTTTCTTAAAAAATGCAAGGTTATAAATTGTAAAAAGTGAAGAATATGACGTTTTTATTTTTCAAAAAATCATTACATTTTTGCGTTCCTGGCGCATATTTATTTTTGGCCATATATTTTAACTGAAAAGAGTCACATTGGCGCAATTGCACCAGACCTGATCTCACAAGTTTATCTATGCTGTCAATAAATTAGGCAAGGTTGCCAAGGTTTGAAATAATCAATCGTTTTTATGATTTACATATGTATGGATTGATAAACATATATCTTCAATAACCCCCCATATGATTGAATTTAAATATGAATTTCTGCTTGGTTTAATCTTGTATTTACACTCATTTAAGTTTTAAAAATAATTAACAATGTTGCCAATTTAACATCAAATAGGAGTAGTTGGTGTTGCCATCTAGTTACATATATATTAATTAGGCATTTTAAAATGTCTTCGCCATTTTATTCGGAAAAGCAAATCATTTTTTAACAATACAAGTTACAAGTTAAGTTTAGTTTAGTTTATAGTGATACAAATGTGCTGGAAACGCTACGTTATATAACATATCCAGGTATAAACCTTTTAATCATTGTTATTGTTAAATCTAAATTATTTTATTATTATTTTTCTTCGGAATTCATTGATCTTCACTGGGCCTTTCTTAACATCGTAGTAGGGCAATTAGGCGGCATTTTTGGGACACCCTGTTTATTATTGAATTTAAATATTTAGTTTAAAACATTGCTTCCTTTTCTTTGCCTATATTTTTACAATATTTAAAAAATTGCTTGGCATAATCCAATACTGATGGTGTTCATGTAATAATTTGAGGAGGTGATTTGCAAAACGTATTTTTTGCAAAGATTGATTTTTGAGTTAGAGACGAAAAACTAATGCGCCTAAATAAACAAATTTCTAATTTCTAACTGGTGTTGTTATTTATTTTTTATGGACAATGTAACAATACCCAGTATGAGGAAAATCAGTTTTTTATGTATCCATCAAAAAAGCTTTTTTCAGTATAAAAAAAAACATTTTGATATTCATTATTTTTGTAAAAAAATACGTTTTGCAAATTACCTCATTTATTTAATGCCTGTCCTCTTGTCGTAAACCCAACTTCTTGAATGTCATAGTCTGTGACGTCTCTGATTTTGAACAAAAAAGTTCTACTTAATATTGAGTAATTGTGATCGTAATGAAGAACAAAGAGATTTGCTGGAGATACAAGTTGTTTCCATGGCATTAATGAATTTGAAACCACAATACATAAATTTCGAATTCTGTTATTCACTTTTCTCGTGTTAAGAAGTATTGAAAATCAAGGATCAAATTGATTACACAAGGACTACAAAAATTTTTAAAATTATCAAACTGAGCTTTCTCTTTTAATGCCCTTGTTTTTAAAGGAATTCCTATGTAATTTTCTTGGTATGGTAAAATGTTTGCAGCTTATCAGTGGAATTTTTTTTCTCAAACAATTTTTTTCTCATGGCATTTGTTCTACATATATCAAGGAAAATTACAATAATATGTTTACAATGAGTTTCTTCAATTCCACTAGCGCACTCGGAAATTGATCCTTCAGTTGATCCGTGATTTTGTAAACTTATACAGGGTGGGGGTTTTTTAAAAATATAAAGCCAATATCTTGAAAATTATGTCAGCAATGGAAAAATCCAAAAACACGTCTACTATAATATGATGAAGGAAGATGATTAAGGGTATGATGCACCCCAGCCACTCCAAGTCATTTTTTTAATGGAACCATAGGTCAAGTGGCACCTTAAATTGAAGATATTTCAAAACTGCATTTAGGGATGTAATCAGATTTTAAATTTATCGATTAATTTTTGAAGAAAAATTTAAATAACCAAAAATAAATAAATTAAAACTATTAGGTTTTCGATATATGTTGTAAGTTACCTTTTCTTGGAAACAATTTCCTTAATCGTTGATTAAATTTATGAAAGTGATTTCGCTAACATCATGTATTTATTTAGTACCCTATACAGGGTGTTAAGAAAATCACTTTCATAAATTTAACCAACGGTTAAGGAGATCAT
>JABRWK010000524.1:6780-16823 GCA_013372445.1 Hypothenemus hampei | reverse complement strand
CATCTAAAGATGATGTGCATGCACATTTTCAGATGGTCAGTATAGCTTGAAATTTCTTTTTTTTATTTTTGCAAAAAATTGCAGAATATTTGAACTAAAAACTAATAGTTTCTAATGTCTGAAGTCTTATTTCCTTGTTTTTGCAAATAAAAAGTAAGATAAGTCAAAAAAGCTATTTTGGCCCTATGATAATTTACATGAATCATGAATTTTAGAAGCGTTTTTCTCGGAAAGGGTTGCTCCTAGTGACTTCACTAAGGTATACGTTTTTTATGCAGAAAAGGTGGGAGAAGAGATTTTTCTAGTCTAAAATAACATACGGGGTTAAACAAAAAAGTTGTAACGGTGTAAATAGTTCAAAATTATCACCGGTGGCGCCCAAATCGTCGATATATGTGATTTCCTCATCCCAAAAAAAACCCCATACACGAAATTTCATTAAATTATTTGGAAGCAGTCAAAAGATATTAAAGAAAATGTGATTTTTTTCTTCAATTTTGACACCCTGTATCTCTTAAACGAAGCTTTTTACGACTAATGTTTATATGACATTTTCGTCTTAAAATAAGGTCTTCTATCGAGTGTTAAAGTCCTGCTACTATAAACTGAATCACCCTGTATATAGTGCAGGTGTTGGAAAACAGGTAAGAAAACATTTTGACATTTTGCTTATCAACTTTTTCAATTTCATTCAAGAGTTACATTTACACGGTAGTAAAAAAGTAGTACATAATGCCTGTAACTTAAATACCCCTTTGTTGGAAAAATGCCCTTAATGACAGTTATTAAGCAAATTACTCTTCATATTTTTATGGTCATGAAATAACTTGTTCTTATTATGTTTAATTGCTATAAAGATTAACCTCTATTTCTGAAAGATTAATTTTTTCTCTGTATAATACATTAAAATTTTATAAAAAATGCGTTAAAAGTTTATTCTTAAGTAATACCAAAAAGAGGAATAAATTTCAACGTTAGTAATGACGTTTATAGTATATTATAAAAAACGGAACTTTTATTTTTTGTGCTACTTCGCTTAAAATGCGTTTACATTAAGCAATTTTTGGTCGAATGATGTGGTTTAACAATTTGAAGTCGTTGCAATTACAAATTCTACCTTTGATGTATGTTCACTATTATTGTTAGCCGCCTTTTAGTCTATTTTATCAAAATTAACAAATTAGTACGCGAAGACTCTGTTCAATGTCTGATGATTACAATTGTCTTAAGCAGTATTCAGATATACTTTACATCGAATGTGTTATAATATGTACATTTTGATCGCAATTGAAATAAATATTTAAAATGGCGAGTCTGCATTTGCAAAAGTTAACGCAGACTTCAGAAATTTTACAATAAATCAACTGTTTTTTATTAAGTTTCTGTATTATTGGAAAGCTGAAACGGGAAATCCTAATTGGCGAATTACTGATTTGATATAGAAAAGTCCTTTACTTGGCACTTCAGTAACTTTAGTTATGCCCCAAATAAATATTGATATTTTCTGTTTGTTTTTTTTTGTATATCTAAAACCAAACAATCATTTCGATAGTCAGATAATTGTGTTTGTTATTGCTCAAAGTAAACGCCGCTTTATTATTGATTAGATTTTTGGAGTTCTAATGCGGCACAATTTATTAAATTATATAAACAAACTCTATTTTGCGATCAACTCGTTAGGTTTGACTAAAAAAACAAAAAATACTAAGTAGATACTGCTTTGAAATAGAGAAAAAAAGATCCTTTGTGATACAATTAAAAAATGTAAACACATTTTTTTGATTGAATGTCGGCTTGTGCTCTCTACAGTATGTTAAAAAATTAAAAAAAAAACAAGTAATATTTAAATTGAAATCTAGAAAAAGTGACGTCATTTTGTAGAATTAATAAATTGTAATCTAATAATAGGGTAAATGCACCAATTGTCGACCACTTAAGAAAATGTGTTAATTGTCGGCCACCTGTACAATAATATATCTATACCTTGTCCAGCGAGAGAGCACACCCAAATCAAACAAGTTTTTCGTCTTCCGCTGCGCAGGCTTATTCTTATTGATTGGAAGTGACAGTTAATACGTCACGTCAGACGTCAACGGAACGTTTAATCGCAAGCGTCATTATATACTGAGCGTCCAACGTGTTTAGTTCAGAGTTCTTTTCTTTTAATTTAAATCACTATTAAAATATATTTTTGCGACTAGTACAAAACATTATCTTATCACACGGCATATGAAGCGTCATTTTTCGAATCTACCACTAGTTTCTGATTAGTCAGGCGAGCGGCTAGGAGTGGGATATTACGTGCGCGGTGTAGGTATGTTCTCTCGCTGGACAGAGTATATATATACATATTTTATAGATATATAATCATCGAGTTGTGTCAAAGTGACCGACAATCGGGCAAGGCCGAACTAAGGCACTTTTACCTTATATGTATACCTACTATTTTAACAGGTCCATGAATTGTTGAAATGAATAAGATAAATCAATGATGTTGTAAGAAATATGTGAAATAAAATAATTTTCTTATCAATAAAGTTCTAGAAAATAATGTCACTTTTTCATTGCTGCCAATCTGATTTTTGATTTTCAGATTTTTGTTCGTTATGTTGGACATGAGGCTTGCCCACCTTGCGAAGTGGTAAAGGACCTGAGAGCAGTGCCCTTCCCGCGATGAGTTCTTTGATGTTTGTTTTAAACAAGCAAAGAACTGCTCTAACAGCAATATTACAATAAAAAGAATTTGAAATATTAGCAATTATCCTATGGAAGAGGCTGCATTATTAGGGTATTACCATGGGATAAAACTATTTCAAACCTGGGAAAATCTGGTATTTTATTCCTTATGGCCAATTGCTATTATTGTATCCTATTGTGGTAGGAACATTGGTATAAGTTACGGTTCCTTGTTCTATAATTTCAACGAGTAAAATATCTGTTCCCAAACACGGTGCACATAAATTTCCGGTTAGAAATTGACAGTTTGCATTTTCTTAGTTTCAGTAAACTACTATGCCCATATTACACTGCTTGCATATTCTCTGATGGAAAATAAGTAATTTAAGTGGCATTTTCTGTTACAATCTGGCAGAAAAATGTTTCATTATCAACGATGTGGGACTTCAAAAATGTTATTTCAACTACATTTATTTCTTGGTAAGTATTTTCATGATTATTTCAAAAAGACTTTGTGATATTTAATGCATGATCTTGTGAATAAAGTTACTGTACTAAAATATTAACTTGTTAGGTCAATTGACAAGGCATTGAAACATTGCATAATGGATTTCCTTCAAATGGTTCGAAACATTCCAAGAACTTTTCAAATAGGACACATTCATAGAGCAGGAGGAATACATTTTCAATAATTTGTGTCATATTGTTTTAAAATGATTCATTTAATATTTAGCATTATTTTGTAAAATTTGTTCCATGTACATATTTACGTTTCTTTTATGTTCTTTGTCATATCTATTATTTAGTTTTTCGTTAATTTAAAATCCCCATTCACTGAAAATTATTAGATATAAAATTTTTCGTTTGGTATTTGAATAGAAAAAAATTGTAGCAAAATTCTAATTGGCTATATCAACATTCATCAACTTGAAAATGGTAAAAAATATTTAAAAACTACAGCTGATTATGCTGAAATGGTCCAATATAAGGCGAATACACTGATTTTCAATATTTTTCGAACACTATTTCTTGAAAAACATTTTTGAAGTTCGTTCATTTTTTTCGCTGAATGACTCAATTATTGTATTTTACGTGTAAAAATAAATTAGTATTTTGCTGAGTAATTCGAAAACGATGAAGAATACTACAACAAGAAAAATAATAAGAACAATCGTTGTACAAGAAAAATTGGGTGAGTTGAAGAGGTTATACTTGTGGAAAAATGAATACTCTGAATAAAATTTAGATTTTTAATAATATTTACTTGTAGATTTCTTAACGTGTAGCAAAACTACAAAATTTCAATGAAACAATGTTAAAAAATGTCAGTAATAAACTGGTGAAAATAAAATATTCTTAAGCATCACCTGTCCCTTCCAGTAGAAACATTTTTGACCACGTAACACATCGGTCAAAAAGTCCTGGGACTATCTATTAGATTTTTTTTTGTAAAATTCGACTTTACTCATTACTTTACTTAACACTCACCTTCAAGTATGATACATTCACTCCAACGTTTTTGTGACATTTCTATGCCTTTCTTATAGAACGATTTACCTTTACCTTCAAAACGGACTTTTATTTCAGCTATAACATCGTCACTTGATGAAAATCTCTTTCCTCGGAGCATTCTTTTCACGTTTGCGAACAGATAGTATTCGCTGCGGGACAAATTTGAGAAATATGGTGGATGAGGAGGCATTTCGAACTTTAATTCATTCATAATTCATCATAACCATCGACTGGTGATCTTGGTGAAAGGGCACTTTTTTCTTTCCTATTTGGAGCCGATTTTTCTTTATTTCATTATTCAAACGGTACAACAATGCTTTCGCTATTAATGATTTTTTCCTTGTCAAGATAATCAATGAATATAATGCCATGCACATTTAAAAACGAAGAGGTCCAAACATTTCCCGCCGACTGATGCGTGAATGCGATAATACACGCAAGAAATTTTCTTTAACTCACTTAAACAGCTTCAAACAGCGCCCTAAATCGTCAATATGTTGTTGTTTTTATATTATGTAAGTTGCCTTTTCATATTTTGAGTGTATCAGCTATCTTCTGCAACTTTATTTTTTTGATCGTCGAAAACAATTTTAAAGTTTTTACTGTTGTTTTCCGGTGTAGTCATCTCTTTTGAACGTCCCGTGCGTTCAGTATCAACGATATCCATATGGTCATGTTTAAAATCAGGAGACCAAGGGCAAAATGTTGTTAATGGAACAGATTTCCCATAACACTTTTCAAATCATTGCTGAGTTTACATAGTATTTTTCCCATAAAAAATAGTGCTTGATAAATACATGAAATTTGATTTTCTCTTTATTATTGAAAGTATCAACAGTAGTGTCATTAACTCTTCAATATCACGATAGCTAATTGTTGAAATTTCATGAAATTTTGGCACATATCTTTTGAAGATTAGCACTAAATATAAAACACATATGAATTTTTATTGGTGGCGTTATCTGTGGGTTAATCCCAGGATGTTTTGACCGATATATTATTTATAGGAATTTTTCTTTTTCAAATCATTTGACAAATATTAAATACTTAGGTATTAAATTACACTCCGTATACTACCAATTGTGGTTCCAGCCAACCATTTGAAAAATGGAAGCAAATCTATTAAACTGAAATAATGTGCGTTTAAATTCGGATTTCCTTGCATTGTTATCAAAATAATTTGTAAATAATGTATACAATAGAATTTATGCTTTACTTAATAAAAGTACTGTATAATTACGTTATAAATAAACACATACATAAATATGTATTTGTCGACCAGGGAAACCACCGTTTGTCGTGGTCTGTCTAACATAGTGAATTGCCCTTTAGTTTTACGAAGGAAATATAATCGGACAACGTTATTTGAGTTTTTTGTTAAATGTATAGTCGAATTTAATGAAAAATATTCATTTCGAATTAAGAAAAGCAATGGTATAAAACTAACAATAAGATGAAGTTTTACGTCATAATCAATGAAAGATTTGTTAGCAGAAATCCTATTAATTAATTTCTCTATTCATATATTGCTTTTTTCTTTGAGTATATTTAAAGCAAATCGTATAGGTGTCACAAATATACGTCTAAATATGGAAAACTCCGAAACGATAACAAATATCAAGTTGCCGAATTTCCGAAAATATCCAAAAATAATTGAAAAGGTAAATGGAAAAGGTGTTATGCCGTAAATTAAAATATTCTTGTGGGAGATTTTTAACAACATTATTTTTTTCTCTGCTTGAGGTCTTGAGATAATAATAACAAATCTGCGTCAAATTTCTTTGCCAATGAACTTTTAAAATCGAATATTTACATTCTCTATGAGTAAATAATAGTAATAAAATCTTTTTCACGCTACCTTTAAAAACTACTACTCATAGAATGAATCTTCCAAATTTAAAATCTGAGAAGTATTTACAATTCTTAAACAATCAATTCCAAGAATATTTATAGGAAATTTAGCTGTCCAAACTACTTCACATTTGATTCCTTCGCATAATATTCACCAAATTTGTAATGTTTTTAAATATAGAATTTTCCATCAATAGATAGGGAATCAAGATGTGTCCCTGGTCTTTCTCTACTAAATTATTTTCTTTGCGGAAATTTAAAAGACAAAGGGTTTAAAGCGGTAATTTCTTATAACAAAGATTCTAAATACCTTAAGAGTTATAACCCACTTCCTCCATTAACAGGGTCATGATAAAAATAATTAAAAAAGTGCATAAAAGTGTTCAAGTAAGCCTAAACATTTTTAAATGTTTTTTTCATTAGTTCATGCAAATTAATTCTTATTTCCACGGTTGCCCGATTTATTAAACTCTACATAAATCAAAGGCTTTTATTGTTATTAGTACCTATCATAAGGGATCCAAATATTCGATTGCACTACATCATTAGAAAGAAAATTTTACATCTGCTTGAAATTTGTAAAAAATCAGCACCACGCCCATAACAAAATTAAGATAACAAAATTAATCATTTCCGAGATTTCTCGGAAATGATGAGAGATTTCTTATCGTCAGACACGAATTTGTGATATTCTGCATATCAAGTGTACTAGTTAAAATGAACTCCGGTCATTTGAAAAACAACTTTTTTTATTAAATTTAAAAACAAATTAGTCTATTTGTCGATAGTGATTATTTTGAAGACTAACCGATTTGCACAAAAAATGTTTTAGACAAAAGAAACTGACATTTTTTTATTATAATTACAACTCTGTACACTTAAATCCGAGATACCTTCTATCTTTGTAGGAAGCAATGCGGTTAGTTACATAGTTCAACAAATTTAAGGGTATTTTTTGTCCCAAATATGAAAATGGGTGCCTATTTTTATTCTTGGAACAAAACCTCTGTTAAATTATGTTATTTAATAAAGATTTTCTACAGAAAAATATTAATTTTTTCGAAATCTTTGCTTCTTCTGTGGGGAAAATAGAACACAATATAAGACAATATCTTATTTTAAGAGAAAATGACTGAATGACTTACCCAATAAAACTTTTTCGTCTAACTTAATAGATTTTACATCAAATTAAAAGTCCCTACATATTTTATTAATTTTTGTTTAATTAATATGCGCTTTACTGTACACGTATATTCGTCTATCATACATATATTCTTTCTTTAATAATATTAATTAATAATTGAAGACCTTCCTAAAATAACGTTGTAAGTAACTAAAGTTTCTTTCTTCAGAAAATGAAATTTTCTGTTGTAATACTAAAATTCCAACTTACAAACAGTAGAAATTATAGTCAAGTCTTCATGTATTCCTTCTGCTCTGAGAGCAAAACAATAATTCCGCATGATTCTTACAGTCACATACCTACAACGTTATTCCACCGAGATCGCCCGTTTGGCAGAAATGTTGGTTACAACGTTATTCTGGGGAGGTCTTCAATTAATAGTAATTTCTTTAACAACGTACCTACCTAATCAACTATATGTAATAGAAAATATTTGAAGATATTTTCAGATTACACAAAATCAACACTACAGAGGATATTTAAAAATAAACAGCATCCTTTCAAGGAACAATTCTACTCATAAAAATAAAGTGAGAAGTTAAAATGTGAGCATGGGCCCAAAAACTTTCGTTTCTGACAATGAGATAAAAGGTGATACATTTTTCGACAAAAGTAATTTTTTTCAAATATTTTCGAAACTAATCAAAGTACTTAAATGAAATTTGGTACATTATGTTGGCATAACACAAGTGTGTTCATTTGAAAATTCCCCACCCCTACTATTTCAAAACGGGTTAGGTTTTTAAAAAGTCGCCAAAATACGTCAAACATGATATCGAAGGGGACAACTTTTCGTATAAAAAGTAACATCCTACTTTTCACCCCCTGCCCCTGGGGACTACAACCCTAAAAATCTTAAATAGAAAGGGGTGTTAAGTTATACCTCATTTTAAAGGTATTTTAAAACTGCATTTAGGAGTGTAATTAGATTTTAAATTTATCGATTCGTTTTTGAGAAAAAGAGCCTCAAAAAGTCAAGAATTGACAAATTAAATATTTTTTTTTTGCAAATACTATTAAGTTTTCGATACATGTTGTAAAGAACTTTTCTCTTGGAAATAACGTCCTTAATCGTTGGTTNCAAGTACGAAAGTTGTTTCCCTAACACCCTGTATGTATGTACAGGGTGTTCAATAAATCTTTACATAAATTTAACCAACCATTAAGGACGTCATTTCCAAGAGAAAAGTTTCTTACAACATGTATCGAAAACTTAATAGTTTTTGCAAAAAAAAATATTTAATTTGTCAATTCTTGACTCTTTGAGGCTCTTTTTCTCAAAAACGAATCGATAAATTTAAAATCTAATTACACCCCTAAATGCAGTTTTGAAATACCTTTAAATCGAGATATAACTTAACACCCCTTTCCATTTAAGATTTTTAGGGTTGTAGTCCCCAGGTTCAGGGGGTGAAAAGTAGAACGTTACTTTTTATACGAAAAGTTGTCCTATTCGATATCATGTTTGACGTATTTTGGTAATTTTTTAAAAACCTAACCCGTTTTGAGATAGTAGGGGTGGGGAATTTTCAAATGAACACACAATGTATACATTGTATAGGCATTATATGGCAAAATATGAGAGCTCAACAACTGAAATAGACGAATTTCTGGATAATCGATGCTGTTAAATTTAAAAATAAAATAGTATACTCAAATCAAAAATTTATTTTAGTGACATTTTTAAAGAGAGCATTTAAAATGTCTACAAAAAGTGTCTGTTGGATTTTATTGGTATTTGTAACCATTTTAGAATAAAGTGAATTAACAAGTTTCAAAGAACAAGCTGATATTTACATATTGTTTGCTAGATATTTTCAGTGAAATTTTTTGCTTTTGCTGAATAAAATAAGATTCATAGTTCCAGAAATTGTTGATCAGTCAAGAAAAGTAAGAACTGTTGCTGTAGAACAACTTTTAACGAATGACGAACAAAATTTATCGTTAAACACTAGGGCTGTCGCAGAACAAGAAGGTGTATTTCATACAAAGGTGTGAAAAATACTTTATAAATTCATACTCTACCTTGCTCCAAGTCGTTGAATTTTTATGATTGGTTTGAAAGAAAATGAACCTACATTAATAATTTTGACAAGATGTTATTATTTATGATTGAAACAAGTCTTACACGAAATGGAATTTTTAACTTCCATAGTATTTAGGCCAAAGAAAACCCACATTCTATCGTGCAAAAAAGTTATTATCATCAGTGCTTTCTTGATGTGTAAAGTGGTATAGTTGCTAATATTTTGTTACGACTAGTGCTTCTAATGCAGCCATTAAATGACATAATCTATACCTACTTATTCCATAGACAATATTCTGAGCAAAAGAGTTAGTCTGTGGTTTACACATAATGATGCATCTACACGCTGTAGCTAAACTGCAGGAAATCATCTTAAGTGTAGTTTTATAACTACAGTGCAACTTCTTGTCTAGTGCAACTCATCACTAGACACTCAGGGTTCCACTGATTTCGTCAGTTTAATGGAGGTGTCCGCAACTAGAAATTTCACTGTATATAATTTGGTCGAGGAACATCCCATGGTTAAGAAATATTTTGAGTACTTCGTTTGAATTGTGAAATTAGTTCTACTTATTATCCGTCAGAAATTGGAAAAAATAAATTGCTAGGCAAAAATTAAATTTTTAACTTTGTTGTTGGTACTTATTCATTGGATGTTAAACATATGTATTTTGCGCAATTACTAAAGCAATGTAGAGTCCTTTATTGGTAACATATGTGATCCGGAATGAAAAAAAGTGGTTACGGACCGAAAAATCGATTTTTAAGTTTTTATCGTTTCCAGCAAAACGAGGT
>JABRWK010000523.1:9652-25813 GCA_013372445.1 Hypothenemus hampei | reverse complement strand
GAAAATATTTTCCAAAGATAGATCAGGTCGATAAGAATTTATGTGAATTTTTTCAGATTTTTAAAGTCCATGGTTCTCCAGATATTTCTAATAGGCCATCGAAAACAAACACCCTGTATATTCGTTTATACGTACTTACTGCTCTGAATGACCGTCAAAGTTATTAAACTAAAAATCTAGAAACTCACCATTTCTTTACTTATTTTTTCACACCAGTAAACACATATGTGGCGAAGATTCGGTAGATTTTTACAAGCAACCGATAGTGTCCAGTATGATATTTTGGGAGTACGAGGAAGATATAAATGGGATAATTCTTTGCATTGGGTGAGTATTGGATGCAAGTCTTCATCAGTAAGTTGTTCCCAGAAGCCCAATTCTAATCTAAAAAGAAACTCACTTAATCAAGAAATGCTCATTTGTTCGCTGAAGGAATGAACGAGCACCTTTTTAATTTTTTACAATTTATTGCAATGCATTTCAACCAATTGCTTCCATACGGTTTTGGTTCGCAATAAGTGAAATCCAAATATTCTAAATGAATTAATTTCCCAAATTCTTCGTAGGCTTTAGAATTGTCTTTGAGGTGAAATGTTCGTGATGAACTCCACGATTTCAATCTTGGATTATAGTTTACTACAGTTGTTACAATGGGTTCAACATTTCTTAGCTTATCGCAATCATCTAAAATCAAATTTGATTGTATTAAGCTAGATTGACATTAGTAGTAGCTCACGAGCGTAATGCACCCTTAATCAATTCATTTGCTACGCTGGGATTTAATCATGGCGTGGTTAAATTAATTTTGCGTTTACATTGAGCAAGGAGCGTTTTGTGTTTAGTCGTAAAAATGTCGTCCTTAGTGCTGGAAGCTACTCTTGTGACGTACAATGTAATAGCTACATAAATTATACAAAATCATCTTTTGGTGCTACAACAGGCTTCAAAAAAAATCCAAAAGAAAAGAAGATGGTAGACCAGAGAATGGATTTTGAATAGAAATGTCTCTGGAGCCTCAGCACTTATTCGAAATATCCGAACTAAATATATTTAAATATTTTTCCCTTGATAGAGTGAAATTTTAAACAAGTTTGATATGGATTGTGGCGTGGCATGGGCTGTTCGTGAACTAAGCGTATTTCACGAAATTCTCTTTACACTAGTCGTGGAACAAGAGTGAACCACGCTCGTGAGCCACTGCTAATGTCAACCTAGCTTTAGTGAATATTCAAATGGAGAAAAAATAATGTTTCAAAGTTCTCTTCAATGTTTCTTTCACTTTTTTCACCACAGCTTCATCACAAAAGCTTGAAGAGGATGAAAATATTTCACTCTATTCAAACTTTTGATGTTGAAGCATAGAATCTGTTTCGATCTAAAGTACAATAAGATTAAAACGAGAACTACTACTTATAAAATACGCTGTATTCTAGTCTTTAAAGTAGTGAAACCTATCCATAAGTAAATGTTCCAGGTTTGGAATCATTTTTAAAATTTCAATAAGACCACTTTCCTTAATAGTACTCAAACTAACATCCAGTGTTTTCAGACTCGTTAATTCCTTGCAGGATTTTGACCAACCACTATGAAGCCAATTCAACCACATGTTCCGCAATCGTAACTCTAAAAAAATACGACAAAAAATGTTCATACATTTATTTTTACAGTTTTAAAACTACCTTCTAAATTTAGGCAGGCAAATATTTGCTGCATCGCTACTTTTGATACAAAGTCTGTATGATTCAAGCACAGATGAGTCAAGGTGTCCTTTGTTCCCTCCAAAATACTAAAACAGTGGAAAACCTGTAGGTGTAATAATTTAGTAAAAGGCTAAAAAATTGAGCTAACAAATAGTAACCAAACCACTGAAAGTTCGAAAACGTCAACAACATATCTATCGATGCAAAAGAGTCTCCAATGAGTTTCTTGAGCGAAACAGTATTTTTAATTCTATGCTTAGGGCTCACCGGATAGATCCGTTCCAGATTTGCTCTTTTAATGACTAGAGTATTGATTAGTTAAACGACTAAATCATTATCAAAGGAAATTTAAGGTTTAAGAAAATTGCAGAGCCAGATGTGCCTTTTTGAAGTCTTATGCTGGTTCGTAAAATTAAACAAAATCAATTTACCTTGTTAGGCTGTCAAAATATTCATCATTTGTTATTAAAGTGAAATCATGGCACCATGTCATATCCAGTTTTCTAACTATCTGAAGTTTGTTCTTTAATTTTTCTAAGTTTTTCCCGTTGATTTTGTTCCAATACACCTCAAATAAAAAGACATTTGTTACTGTTATGTTTTGTTTGTAACTGTGCAAGTACTACTTTATTCCATTTAATTTTGAATGACTATACAGTCAAAAACAAACTAATTTACACGGTGGGGCCAAATTGTTAGTGTTGTCTAATTTCCAATGAGAAATAAAAATGTAAATATTAATGGTTTATTTTTAATTAGAAAGAAATGATGACTATATGGCTTCTTGTGCAGTGTTGCCGGATTATTAACTTTTGTAAAAATTAAAAAATTCTTACCTTTAAATCCACTTCTTGATAAAACCGTGGGTCGCTGGCAATTGAATTCCACCTTTTATTGACTTGGGCGCATCGACTTAAACTGCGTAGGTCCAGATAGTGAAAGATGTGATATAATACCTCAGTCTGTAAATGAGAAGCCAAGAAATTTCAAAAAATATATAAATTCTTTGTGATAATTTTAAAATTTTACCGGAAGAGCTTGGATAAAATTCTTTTTATTCCATTTTTTATCAGGTTGTCTTTCAGGAATTATATTGCAGGTTAGTGTTTGCACTCCCTCATACAACACTCTACCCTCCAAAGGAAGGACTAAAGGAAAATTAGAGAGCGCCTTCATTCGATCACGATTTAAAAATGTCCATATGAGATCAGAGAACATCAACAAATTCTTATTAAATTCAATCCGAATCGTGCTGTAGAAAAATAGAATGAATTATTTAAGAGCAAAAAAATGTTATATTTCGTTAAAGTGTATAAAATATTTCAATGTTGTTAATCGCCCCTTACGTGTCAATATTTAGGATATTAATATAAATATTACCAGTTGGAGTTATTAACATTCCAGGGAAAATATTTCGCGAAATGGGAATTTAACAGGGGCAATATTCCTCTGTACAAAGAATTCAATCCATAGGTTGAAATAATCAAGAAACCATCAATGGTCAATTTGTTTCATGATTGGCCCATTATTTGATCTGATTATTAATATAAAGTATCCACCCAATCACGTTTTGGCATGTTTCCCACTCGAAATTTTATTTGGTTCAAACTCACGTTATCAGTTCAAAGCATTCTTTGTAACTTTCCGAAGGGTCCTTTGAATGAGATGTTTCATAAAGCAAGTGCCATTTTCCTTTAAAGATGAGCTTATTGTTGTCTACCCAAGCACCCCATATTCGAACCACTACGTTTGCTTCCTCCCAACTTGGATGCATTCTAAAGTTGATTATATTTATTGGCCTCAGAAACCTTTAAGAAATATCAAAATTAATGTTTTAAACATTATCTTAAACATTCTGAACTGCTTAACGACATAGAAATATTTACTTACAATCCAGATGATTCTTTGCAATTTTAAGCTAAAGTAAGTTTAACATAAGCCAGGATTAACGTTACAGTTTTAGTGACACGGTAGAGAAGAAAGCGCCATTGAGTATTTTACCGAAACAATGTCCAAATTCGAATGATCTTATTGTAACACTAGAAAGGACACATGATCAGTTGGAAATCGTAAAATCCGTTGACCATTTTCATTTTTTAAACAACTGTGAAATGACTGCTATAAATTAAGAATTCTTGGTCAAACAAACGAAGGAAACGTTAATACGATTTTAAAATACATATATGCGTCGATACAATATTTAGAAGACCCTATACACAAAATTGCACATACAACCTGCAGCTTATTTCGAAGAATTCTAATTGTTCTGAATAATTGTTGAACCAGGAAAAAAGTCGCGTAGGAGTAGCTAGAAAATCCAAATATCAAAGCATTTCTGGATATAAAACAATATGGCCACAAACTGGAATCAGAATATAACAACGCGAATGACATTCAACATTCAACATACATAATGGGATTCGCCAGTCTTAAGACACTTCTAGAAGACTTCAAATGGAAAATTAACTACCTCTCTTCGCCATATTACAGATGTTTTTTTGCAATACTTACTGAAAAGTGAACAAGTATTCGGCACCAAAAGGATTATCTTGACATCTGTAGGGTTTTTGGTCATGAAATCTCCCTAATGGTCGTATTAAAACGTCGGACTAAAACAACAAATTTCAAGTTGAATTAACAAAGCGTCTACAGTACAGTTGATCAAAACAATTTTTAGGGATTCTCTGGCACCGTCTACCGATCTCTTGAGAAACATAAAGGTACTAACTAAAAGGTTTGACTCAATAGGAATTGAAATGTTCATCTTTTGATCTATTAAAAGATAATAATGGCTTCTTTTTCACTCACCGGCCCTAATGTACGGTGGTCTACTACGTATTTTGGAAAATGAGGAGCACTGTAAACAGAACGTGTTTTAAACCGTATGAATTCATGGAATCGAAGCATTTCAAGCATTTTGATTTTTGTTTGAAATCGCAAGATTAATTCACCACAACTTAACAGCCTTTTTGTTAACCCTTAAACTACTGCTATATTCTTTTTGCGCGCCTTTTTCTTAACGACAAAAATTAGAACTAAAACAGTGTTGTCAATTTGGTCATAGAGTACAACGCTAGAAGTGACGCCGAATGCCACCAAAAAAACCCAGAGCATTATAACCAAATTTCACCAAAAATCCCCATATTCAATTTTTTTATTTGTATTCTAAATAGTTTCTTATATTAACAAACGCATTTAATAAAATGTAGAAATTAATAACAAAAATTGTTCAACTGCAAAAAAAAAATATTTTTATTTGAATCTAACATTAAGGGCTGTATTAATAGTCGCACCTTAAGTCTTCCTCAGCACTCATGTCTTCCTTGACCAATGAGTGTTTGTTTGCAGTGAATAGTCGTTCCTCATTGGGCAAGGAAGATATGAGTGCTGAGGAAGACTTAAGGTGTGACGGCCCTAAAAATCATAACTTTACACATGATAGACCAGTAAAAAAAGATTTTAATTTCACATTAATTCCCCGAAGGATAAAAAA
Organism: Hypothenemus hampei; assembly: GCA_013372445.1. Taxonomy (NCBI): domain Eukaryota; kingdom Metazoa; phylum Arthropoda; class Insecta; order Coleoptera; family Curculionidae; genus Hypothenemus; species Hypothenemus hampei. The sequence goes on along the minus strand of JABRWK010000523.1, from coordinate 20,620 downwards.
AATACTAACCGACAGAGAAAAATACACTGAACAACATATCAAAATGGGCCGTCACCAAAAATCTCAGTTAATTAATAATTCTCCTATAACACACTTTTACTTAAGGGGTTACATGGGTTTCGAAGCTTAAATATAAAAATTTTTCCTTATTTTTCTTTGTTTAGACTTTAAAACAGCTAAAAGAGTAAAATTTGAAGATATGTTATAAAATTTTCATTTTATAATTCTGAAAAATAACGTCATTAGGCCCTGATTTTTGGGGGATCTTTTGCAAAAAAGTATCCTTGAGGTGAACATGATAATTCATGATAGCTTTATCTAAAATCAAAAAATGAAATATTTTCTGTTAATAGGTGAATATGGCTCGAAGCTTAAAAATAAATGCTTATTTGTAAGCTTCGAAACCCATGTAACCCCTTAAAACAAAATATACCACAAAATAGTTTCTGGAAAATTTTCTAGAATTTTAAGTTAGTATTTATTGTTTCAGAAACTGTAATTTGTTCATAAAAAAATTATAGATTTAGAAACGGCAAATAGATACACTGCATTCAGTAATGTGATCGGAGAGGAGAGCGTGCAGAACCCATGGTAGAATAAAAATAAAGGTAGAATTGCAAGACGGCTGAAAATCGTCTCGTTCTGCGCAATGGCGTCATCTTGACAGTTTCTGCTGTTATTCAAATCTGATACATATATGCTTTTATTGAATTATTCAGTTTTTGGCATCCAATTAACTTAATTTCAGTGACATTTAATTCAACAAAACAAAAAAGTGTAGAATTGAATAATTGTATTTTGAAAATAATAGAAATGATTAAAAACATGTTGGCTTTATTTATACAACTATTGAATTATTTTTATTTTCATTTTGTTTATATTTATTTGCACTTACCCCACTAATTTTATGAAAAAAAAGATCCAGATATGATATAATCAAGGCATTATAACACTTTTAGGAACTGTTTACTCTCAAGATGACGTTGCCTTTGAAAGATGTAAGATCTGCCCATTTGCGTCAAATCCTACCTTATTTTTATTGTACCATGTGCAGAACCGGACAAGTGGTTACGTGACGAAAGAGCGCTCCCAGCTCCTTAAAAATAAAGAAACACCTGGTCATTTGACTTTGTTATGTTTTTGTAGAGAATTGACATTTATTTTTTTTCCAAATATTTCTTTCTCTTTAAACGTATTAATTGATGAAGCAATATGAATAACGCAATTTTATTGCACGTGGTTAATTTAGGGCAAAATTTGTTATTTAATTCTAGGGATGACAGTGATGAAGAAGGTGAAGAAAAAATGTGAAGTTTTTCGGAAGAAACGGTCCGAGGTTTAATTACATAAAAGACAATTTAAGGAACATTTTCGCATTTCTCCATGATATGGACACTAAAGCTGTATATATCGAAGTAGTTTTGGATTTATCTAAATTAGCATTCATTGCCACTTTAAAGTGTTTTATTGCTCGAAAAGCAAGCATTTACAATATTCTCAGATAGAGGGTCAAACTTAGTAGGGGCTCGGGATGAATTAAAATCCCTATATTAATTCATACAGGATAAAGTACCATTTAATCCTATTCTGGATTATTTAGCAAACAACCATATTACATGGAAATCTATACTGCCTCGAAGTCCTCATTTGGGCGGGGAAACTGCAGGAAAAAGTGTAAAATATCACTTGGTCAGAATTGTAGGCAATTCTCGTTTAACTTTTGAACAATTAAATACAGTATTATGTCAAATTGATTCTAAACTCCAGGCCTTTTTACGACCTATCTAGCGATCCTTAAGATTTTAATTATTTAAAGCCAATTCATTTTTTAATCGGTCGTTGTCTTACTTCATTTCCCCTTTATAATTTCTGAAATTTTTTTTGGAGAACCGTTTAAAATTTCGGCAAAGATATTACTAGGTACCTCTGTTCCAAAATAAGTGTCCTATTTATATGCGAATTTCTTATCTAAATAGGACATTTATTTTGGAACGGAGGTATTACTAAAATTCAACAATTATTTTGGGAAAAATAGTCAAAAATCTCGTTTTGTTTGCTATTCAAACACTTTATTGAACTATATAGATATGAATTTTCTTGAAATTTGATTATTTCCATTACATGTTTTTATTATTTCGAAGCTATTATTACTTAAGAATTTGAAATAGCATTCAGATTTATTTAATTTATCTGGCATTCTTGGTCTTATTTGGCAAAAATCGCTTATGTTGCCTTTTAAGTCTTTAATCTTATTCAATATTTTCTGTTCAACTTCAAAATTGAAGATTTTCTTCTCGTAAAGTGCTAAAGTAGCCGATAGTTCAGCTTTTTCTTTAATTGCCATCTCTCATTGTTTGTTTTTTCCTCTAGATTTTGTTTTAAATCTTCATATTTTTCTTGTAATTTCTCAGACTCTGTATTCGGTATGGATCTTTGTGAAGTGAAGGAAGGAGGAGTCTCATGAAATCTTAACTCATTTGCATTATTGAATGGTGAAGATGAAGACAAATGAGATACAATTTTGTGATGGAACGGGTTTATGCATACAAGATCCAGTTTTTTATTATAAGGATATGCGCATTCCTCCAAATACCATATTGTATGTCTTTTTTTAAATCATCTCCATATTTTTGCACAGAGAACATGCGGTGGATATTTTTGTTTGTCTATTTGTATTCTACCATCTTTTGGTTGATTAATTGAATCAGTTACTTCAAAAACCCCCTAAGTCATTTTTTGACCAAATTGAGTTTTATACAGAAATCGATTATTTTGTTATATTTACATCGTTTAGTGTTGAAATTCTGTATTTCCGCCTTGGCTTGAAGGAGTAATAAAATACGGAGTTGCATCATTTAATGCAAAAACACCCTAAGTCAATGACGCTACCATGGATTGAGGAAGAACATAAACCGTTTTATGAAGAAATCATAAACTCTGGCAATGTAAAAGAACGAAAAAAAAAAATTAATAATTATAATACTTTTTCAATAAATGTTACTAATGTAATTTTCGTATTCATTTCAAAAACCCCCTAAGTCAAGATTCTTTTACAACTGTTTTTTTTTAAAACCATTTAAAAAAAAAATAAGTAAAACATACCAATGTTTTACTTATTTTTTTTTTAAACTACTGTATTAATGTTTTTTAAGTACCTATAAAATTAAAAAAGTACGTTTATTTCATGTATATGTTTAACATACGTTTTTTTTTGTTCCTGAAAAGTTAAAAAAAAATGACTTAGAGGGTTTTTGAAATAACTGATTCAATTGTAATACATTTTGAAGATTCGTTTCCATTTGTTTTAAGGATATGTACCAGGTTTAATTGATCATCTTTTATTTTTTTCATTAAAAACTTGATAACTGAAAGGCAAAATTCGGTCGATAGCGACTCCTCTCTATTATAATTTGAATGGAGTTTTTATTTACCATTGCCATTAATGTTATGGAAAATAAACAAATATTCAGAAGCGAAAGCTTTTTAGTCAAAATCTTCCTATGTCATGTTAGAACAACGGACTTCTCAAAATCACAATAAACAATTAGAGGGCCAGAATGTATGTGTTTTTGCATATGGACAAATTAAATTAGGAAAAACTTTTGCGATGAAGGAGACTGAATCAGAAAAAGGAATAATTCCATTTAGTAATTCAATATTTGAAAAGATTTCATTCTAGTCCACTTTAGGATGGACTTATGATGTTAAGAATGGCCAATAGAATATCTCAATAGATTATAAAATCTTCCGAAATGGTTTACACCTCGTAGAAATCTACAAATGGGAGAGTTGGTATTTCTAAAAGAAGATAACATTCTTCCTTTGTCGTAGCGTAGAGGTAGAATCGAGCAGTAAAACTGAGAACACAAAAAAAAAATTCTGTAAGACCAATTACAAATTGATAATTAACCTTAGGTTGTACACGATTTTTACATGTATTATTAAATATGAATTTTCCTTTTATTTTTCTGAATTTTGAAAAATTTTGCGCGGAGAAGTATGTTGCAGTTTTTGCAATATAACGAATTTGTTTAGATTATATGAGCGTTAACTTATAATTTTTACTTATCTTAGCGTTTCTTTATAGTATAATTTTATTGTATAATACATATGTATATAGAGTATAAAAAAAACAAAAAAATAACTGCGACAAATTTTAAGGGGTGATTGATATATGTAGGTCCGAAAATACTTCGTTTCCAAAATACAGAATGTTCAATTTTTTATTTTCTTTTATATTTTTCAAATATTTTAAAAACGGTTTGATACCAACTTGAAATTTGGGATACGCTATACAAAGACAAATGTGCATTTTCTAGAATTGGAAGAACTTTCCATTTACACCAGTGAAAAAATCAGTGACGTGCCATTTTTTTAATTAAAAACATGTCATTGTATGCCCATACGAAAAACACTGGTGTAAGTGAAAATATTCTTCCAATTCCAAAAAATGTACATTTATCTTGCTATAGCATGTCCCAAATTTAAAATCCATATCTCAAATCGTTTTTGGAATATTTAAAAAAATATAAACGAAAATAAGAAATTGAACACTGTAGCTTGGAAACGAAGCGCTTTCAATCCAATATTTATATAAACTTTCCTCCACAAAAATACTTTAGCAGTTATCCCTTAAAGAAGGGACGAGCAATCCGAGGCCCGTTGACGTTTTCGTGCGGCTCGTCAATGTTTTCTTTACGTATTAAATATGTATATTGAAGTGATTTAAAGATATTGAAGAAAATTTGATTTATTTTTTCAACTTTGACATCCTGTAGCTCCATTATTATGGAGTTATGAGAAAATCCAGATCAGTAAAATCGGCTTATTTTTTCTACTTTATCTGGTAGAGTATTCTAACATGAAATCTAAAACACCCTATAGTATATTCGATCCAAATACAAAATTTTGACGTTTGTAATTGGCCCGCTATCAAAAAAAGTTGCTCAGACCTACCTTAAAGTATGTCGCACAGATTTTTAGATACACCCTGTATATAACTAAACAAAAAAATTCATGCGGTTTTTGATGGTTAAATATAATTCTTTGAAGGGCTTAGGGCCGTATTTATAGTCGTTCCTTAAGTCTTCCTCAGCACTCATGTCTTCCTTGACCAATGAGGAACGACTATTCAATGCAAACAAACACTCCTTATTGGTCAAGGAAGATATGAGTGCTGAGGAAGACTTAAGGAACGACTATAAATACGGCCCTTAGGCGTAAACAATGACAACTGACAGTAATCAGTGTAAATTTTCAATAGAGCAGATTGAAAATTAAAAAAAATATTTTGGAAAATATAAGATGCGAATAGTAAAAAATATAGTTAAGATGTATACTTTAACAATATAGGAAATTATTAATTCAGTTAGTTTAGCAAAAACATTTTTTTGCTTCGTATGTTCTTAGATTTTGTAAAAATGTGCACTGTATATACCATTATTTACATCAAAATACATAAATCTAATATGATTTTCTAACATTACATTAAAATCACCAATTTGATCGATGAAAACGTTTATTAAAAACACTAAATAAATTACTATTAAAAAACATAACTTAAGAATAATTTTTAATTTTCTTTTTGATGAAGCCCCTTATAAAAATCGTGATAAATTTCAGGAATCCATCTTAAGCAAGATATAACATGTTCTAATTTAGTTTTTTCGATAGGTAGTGGTGCATCGTACTTTACCGTAATTTAGCGATGAAGGTCTTCCCCTTTTTTTTAAAGATATTTTATGCATATCCTCATTGTAGGAATCAGAAATATACATTGTGTACAAATCATAAGTTGAAAATGTTATTCGCACTGCATTTTTAATTTCAAAGCCTACTGTATTGAATTTAGTCGGTTGGACAAAAACTTGTGTCAACTCCGAAATATTATAAAAATCAGCTCTCTGCATTCTATATATTTACTTGGAACGGTGTTTTTTTTGCGCATTTCTTAAAACATCCTCCCATTCATTTGGAGAATATACAGTATGGAAAGTTGAGACAGGGCCAATTTCTCGAAAAGGATGCACCGAGAGAGATGCAGCATATAGAAATTTCTATAGTATATGCTGAATGTACTGGCAATGTTTCCTTACGTAATTTTCAACCAACGCAAAATCTCGATCAAACGGAAGTATAATATGCCCAACTTCTGGAAAGACATGTACTATTTCTTTAAAACGATTGCTGGCTAGTAATCATAGCCAAACTGACATTATTGTCCAGTTTTTATTTTGACCGGTACAGTTATCAGACATAGCTATGAGTTTTATGACTGATATGTTACTGCTTTCAAAATGTTTCAGTAGACAGCTACCAATTTCATCAGCTCCACGGCCAGCTGTACTTTCATCCCACATATAAAATTATTCACGAGATGGGTAGGTATTATCGTTTTGAGAATAATGACTTTCATATTTTGGCAATTTATCTATGAAAGTTCTTACAAAATTTAACTGCTCTTCGCTGAATTTCAATTTATGGTTTTTATGATAATCTCTTCTATCTGCTTCAGGTGTAATGCAACCACTTTTGATTTTCGTTACGAGGTTTTCCACTCTTCCCCTGTTACCTTGTAAACCATGAACGCCTAAAAATGCTTTTTTGCAAATCTGTCTTTTATTTCCCAACGACGTGGTTACAAGATAACGAACGGTTACTGCCCGGCGAGATTGAACATTCGTTCCTTTAGTTTTACGTTTAACATCTTCTATAGAAATACAGCCAAACAAGTACGCGTTTTGAATATTGAAGTTCCCCATTGACCAAAAATGTTTAAGTAATGTTTGCCGATCCTCTTCATTTATAAGTTCAAAACATTTTCTATGGAATTGGCAATCATATCCGACTTCTTTTAATGGAAGTTTTTTCCCTTTGCCGCGATAGCTTTTATACGCTTTTCCTAAATTTCTACGCTCCTTGGAGATATGTCTTTTGCTTTTGTTTCTTTTATGTTTTCTTCCTCTTTTTTCATTTTCCTATAAAAGATTTGATTTCGTTTAAGAGGTAATTTTTAAAAAATTTAAATGTAAGCAATGGTATCTGTATCCATAGACTATTGTCTATATTATTTTAAGATGGCATGTAAATAATGATATACATATGTATACGGCAGTTACCATTTTTTACATTACAGCGACTACAATTAAGTTATATATAAATTTTTACCTGATTTTCACTTAAACAATCACTTTCTTCCTAGTGAGGATCAACATCAGAGTCGTTAAATTCACTATTGCTATTAAAATTGTTATTATCACTTGTATTTTTACTCGAACTCATTTTTAAGTTGAACGCATCAACCAAAACAGCTGTCATTTTTGACATCTATCACGTTTTACATCATAAAAATAACACATACCAATATTTGCATTTAGTCGACTGGCGCTATACATATATTGATTAAAAGCCAAAACAAGAATTGCTCCGAGTAAAGAAATAAATTTAACATTATTCACAATATTTAACTCATTTTTTTGGAAAATGTCATTTACCATTGTTTACGCCCGAGCCCTTCATTTATTAAAAAAACAATAATTCAATATTATTTATGTGAAATAATTACCATCACACTCAATAGCCTTTTGCCAAAGTAGCCATCAATATTTGTATACCATTATTATTGTACCCCTTGGATTTTGAATAAAAAAATCCATAGACTGTACTTATTACATCATCGCGATTTTTGAACTGTCTATGGCTCGTACTGTTGTCTAGAGACAAAAAAAGTGGTAATTTTCTAACAAAATGTCAGGACAATATAGAGGGTATGATAACGTTTGTCAGTTAGGTTCAGACATTTTTTCTCTGGTCACTCTTGCGATATGCGGCCTGGCATTATCCTATAAAAATTTCTGAACTTAGCTAGAAACATTAGCACACTAGATTGTCCTGACATTTCATCAAATGACTACCACCTTTTTTTATCTCTTGACAACTGTATGAGAGATAGACAGTTCAAAACTTGAGATGGTGTAATAAACGCAGTCCGTCAACTTTCAAATTCAAAATCTAAGGAGTTCTGTAATAATGGTACACAAAAATTGATGTCACGTTGGCAAATGATCATTGAAGGCGATTTCTTCTATAAATAATAGTGAATTATTGTTTTTTTAAATAAATATTTATATTTTACCATCAAAAACTGCACAAATTTTTTTGGTTACCTGATATAACCATCAGAAAACATTATGTTGCTGTTGTCATAGTTTTATCATAATTATTATTGCCAATTAGATTTTTCTCTGTTAGATCGAGATATATTAAAATCGTTAAAAATGCAATCCTTTTAATTCAATTTATTTAGAATCAGTTTCATTTTTGGTGAAGAAATTATCTATCATTCATTCATATTTCGTTACTTTACAAATCTTACAAATATTGACGAACATTTGAAGCAAATGTCATTAATTGTGATGAAATAATAATAAGTGTTTTCCTATACAAACTGTTGTTTTTTATTCGATAAAAATGGGATAGTTGTAAGGGTGATATGTGATATGGGCTTACAATAAACAAATGTTGAAAATCCTTTTATAAACTTCCGACAGAAGCTTGTGAATTCGAAAAACAAAAATAAAACTCGTAATTCTTCAGTTATTAGTTTGGTCCTGCCCTTTATTTTACTTATAACGATCGAATTCGATAAAAGTTGACATGTTTATAACATTTTGCCAAATCTTCAACCTGAAAAATAGAGAAACAAATATTCAAATAATTAAAATGCATGATATAAAAAAATTGATAACAGACTATAACATACTCTACCAACTATACAGGAGTTTTTTAACAAATTCGCAACGTCGAAGAATCCACTGGGAATCGTCAGGGACGTAAAATTTTAATTGGGTTCAAAACATGCATTATGTATAACCTACTGGTGGATCATCACGTCTCGAATGTGTTAATAGAGCGAAAAGAAGCATCTAAAATTGATAATACATGCAAATTTGCGGAGGACCTGAATAACTTTTCTGACTTATCTTAGTTTTTATTCGCAACATGTTACTAACACATCAAAAATTCAAAACTGTTAGTTTGTACCAGTGATAATTTTCATGTCTTATCAGTTTTAAATACGTCGTTACCGGAAACCGTTGCTTCTAGCGACTTCAATGAGGTACACCTATTTTTAAGCAGAAAAAGTAGGAAAAAAGATTTTTCCAGTCCAAAACAACATACAATCTACAAAAAAAAAAGTTGTAATAGTTTAAAAGTGTTCTAACGTCGTTCGTAGCGTCTTCTAGAAGATACTCCGAAATCGTTAATATATTTAAATTTTTCATCTCAAAGAACCCCCGAACACCAGATTTCCTGAAATTAGCTGAAAGAGTTCGAAAGATATAAATGAAAATGTAATTTATTTTTAACTTTGGCGTCCTGTATCTCGGTTATTATTAACAACTTTCGGCTAAATCGCATTATTTTTATGTTAAAAAACCGCCATTGCTCTGTGTCCCATTATTTAAAACTCACCTTGTATAATGTTTCAATAAATGTGGTTATTTTTACTGAAAAGGGCGTTCTTGATATGAAGAGTTCAGAGCAAAAGTGGACCAAGTCCAAACAAAACGAATTTTGAGCTGCATTATTCAAAAGGTAGTTCAAAGCACATATTTTTCAGTACTATAACAAAACAAGTCCATACTTGTTCCTTTAAGCAACAAATTGAGTTAATGTGTTGTTGCTGGGAAATCTTTTTTGGTTTAGCCAGTGCAAAAGTGAACAAAGTCCATGCACACTTAATTCCAGATATTGGCAGTTAAAGTTTTTAGTTAGTAATTCATTTAAAACATATTTTTATAAATGTTTTGGTGTCAAGACATTTTAGTATACATCTAACTAAATATTGGTTTGAGTATTAAAATTTTAGGTGAATTCAATTTAGAGTACAGTATTAGTATATTTTCTAACTTACAACTTTCTTAACTTACTTGTTAGTGTTAGACTTGGTTCACTTTTGCATGGAAAAATATGATATTTTCGAAATAAATTTAAAGTCAACTATTTATTAACTAAATATAATTTAAATATTGAATATCTTATTCATCAAAAATAATTTCCCCCCCAAATTGGACTTCTTGTCCTGATCGAGTGGACGATGGAAGTGGTAAGTTTTTGTTCAACGAGAATTGTATCGCAAGTGCCTGACGGACAAACTTTTCCCATTGAGTATAAAAGAATAAAAAAAACAAAAGAACCAGTACCATTCGAACTCCAACACTTATTAAATTTAAAATCTAGAAACTCACCATTTCTTTACTTATATTTTCACACCAGTAAACACATATGTGGCCAAGATTCGGTAAGTTTTCACAAGCCGTGATCAATGTCCAGGATGATATCTTAGGTATATCAGGAAGATATAAATGGGATAATTCTTTGCAATAGATGAGTACTGGCAGCAAGTCTTCATCAGTTAGCTCTTTCCAAGAGCCCAATTCTAATCTAGAAAGAAATTCTCGCTTAATCAGGAAATATCGATTTGTTCACTGAAGAAACGAACGAGCACCTTTTTAATTTTTTACAGTTCATTGCAATGCATTTCAACCAATTGCTTCCATACGGTTTTGGTTCGCAATTAGTGAAATCCAAATATTCTAAATGAATTAATTTCCCAAATTCTTCGTAGGCTTTAGAATTGTCTTTGAGGTGAAATGTTCGTGATGAACTCCACGATTTCAATCTTGGATTATAGTTTACTACAGTTGTTACAATGGGTTCAACATTTCTTAGCTTATCGCAATCATCTAAAATCAAATTTGATTGTATTAAGCTAGATTGACATTAGTAGTAGCTCACGAGCGTAATGCACCCTTAATCAATTCATTTGCTACGCTGGGATTTAATCATGGCGTGGTTAAATTAATTTTGCGTTTACATTGAGCAAGGAGCGTTTTGTGTTTAGTCGTAAAAATGTCGTCCTTAGTGCTGGAAGCTACTCTTGTGACGTACAATGTAATAGCTACA
>JABRWK010000522.1:0-10542 GCA_013372445.1 Hypothenemus hampei | reverse complement strand
CATGCTCATTCTGTATCAGATCCCGCCATTAAATAAATTTTGTCAAATTTGGACTAATGTTGTTTTTGTAAAACACGCCTCAATTGAATTTCTGCATTACGCCTCATTTTGTTTTAAACAATCAATCACAAAACATTATTTAGATAGGAATTCTACAAAGACCATAAGCGGTTTGCTGCGTTCCTTCTCAAGATGGGTCCTTTGAAATTCCATGTACATGCGAAAAAGTTCTGCATAACGTTTTTTGTTGAAATTCAAATTCATGGCTTTGCATGGGTACATTTTTGAATTTAAATACAGTTTAATATCGGTAATAGTAACACGATCAAAGGTGGTACAATATGCTTTATAATTATTCTTGCGAGAAATTTGAAAAAATACAATGTCATAACGAAGTCTTTTACTCATCAATTTCCCTGTTCATATGTCTCGCATTGCTTGTCTAAGACCAGGTAGTTCATGTATTTCTCAGCTTTAAATTCCCATAAATGTTGGTGTGTTATTAACAATATTTTCAAATAGTTTAAATCTTATTGTGTCATTAGGATAAATGTGTTCAACTGTTGAAAAATTTATTTTTGGCTTCTTATTTCCTTCTTTGCTAATATAGCAAATATCATAATTTCGAGATCCAACTAGTTTCATTTTCCGTTTACCTAAAATTCCATTGGTATAATCAAAAAATATATCAAAAAAAATATTTAAAGGAATAAGAAAATTAAATTTTGCAGTAGATCAATAATCGTCGAATTTGCTTCGTCTTTTTGCCAATTCCATCCCGCAATATTAAGTGCCTTGATTTCTTGTGTATTAAGATATAACATATTCTTTACTATATCCATTAGTTAGACCTGGATTTCGAACTTTTTCAATTTCATGACCATTTACTACGTACAGTTGCGATCAGTGTTGGTATTAATCGATTACTTTTTCAATCGATTAATTAATTTGATTCATTTCAATCGAATTGAACTTAATCATTAATCACGATTAAGTTTTTAATCGTTAATTTTTAATCATTAATCGGATTAACTTTTTGCCAACACTGGTTGCGATCAGATAAAAGTTAACGATTAAATTGTTGCTGTGTAAGTTCGGCTTCTAAGCCTTTACTTGCCTTTTCATTGTTGTTGGTAACTGACATGACACTGACAAATAAATTAATCTTAAATATAATAATACATAATTATTATACAATTATTGTTAATTTCAATTTTAATAAAGGAATTTGTATTATTAAATCATATACATATTATATTATTTAACTATTGTCTTTTGATTAAAAAAAATAGGTTAGATATATTTATATGCCACTTTGTCATTTACCGTACCTATAAATCTACAGATATAAGCCAAATTTACCTAAATTTTAAAAGTATCGAAAAGGGACTTTTAAAATTGTTAATTTTTCTTTTATCACAACTGTATGTGCAATGCAAGTAGAAAGGCACCAGTGTTATTGATATACAGGGTGTTTCAGTTCGATGGGACATTAGAAGTTTCTGGAGAACCGTAAATTATAAAAATCTGAAAAAATTCATATAAATCTTTATCGACCTGATCTATGTTTGGAAAATATTTTCAACTTTGTCACATTTCCGGTTATACCGGAAGTAGCTGTCAACTTCCTTATTTTAAATGGAATCCCCCATATTTTTTACATTTTCCAATTCCTTGTCAAATTCTAAAACCACTTTATGTGAGGTGTCTCATATCTAAAATTTACCATTTCCAAGTTATTTCAGAAAATTAAAAATTTTTGACAACTGCAGGCTTCCACGGAAATCGATACTATGTCTTAACCACTGCGAATTTCGGATTCGGTCTTCTAGGGCTAAAAGAGGACTTAATAAACTACATTTTGACGTATTTGAATTTGAGAAAAAGTCTTTTATAACCCCCGAAATATTCCTCCAAAGTTGAAGTTCAAACCTCAATAACTCGCTTATTTCAAATGGAATGCCCTAATTTTCTCGACGGCACCGTGTTCGGAATTCAAAAATCTATAATTTTTTGTTTTTGTTTTTTTTAATTTCTTATTTTTTTTTTATTTCTTTATTTATTTTTATTTTTATTTTTGAAGTTATTTCTATTAGAACCATTATTAGAAATTTTCTAATAATGGTTCTGTTACTGAGCCGGCCTGTTCTCCCGACATAAAGTTTTTAGATCTAAAATGTTGTATTAAAAATAAAACTGCTAGAAATGATCAACCAGAACAACCGGAACATCAATCGCCAGTTTTAAAACAGAGGAATATAGAGGTTTTAAGTTATGTGAATATAAAATTTATAATATATTTAATATATTAAATAGAGTTATAGCTACAATTTTTAAAAAATATCAAAAATGCAGTCATTGACAAATGGACATCACTTTGGTGATCCCTTTGAATAATATTGTAGAATAAAGGGTGTTTTTTAATAATTTATTTTCAATCAGTTCATCGCACAGTCTTGTCAAATTTAAAAATAATAAATGGTTTCGCGTTTTTTCTTTAGAAAATTGATCTTTTTGCCATGTGTAATACACCGTTGTAAAAGGAAAAAAATGTCCTTTTTAATGTGTAGAATATTCATGATGAACTCCATAAGAAATAAAAAGTTGATGATTACAGATGACAGAGATCGGAAAAAATTTTAACTAAAGAATCAAAAGCATCACAAAGAGTCACTGTAGAAAAGAATCGTTTTTCAAAAATTCAGTTTTTCAAAGGACCTCGCACATTTCTTATGGTAACTGGCTTTCTTCATTCATTCATTCATTCATTCATTCATTTCAGTAGATGAAAGTGCCAGTTATCAGCCACCCATACAATAATATATCTTAAAATAATTACGGCCACTTTCATAACAGACTTTAACTATTTCCTTTAAATTAAAGTCCACTTTAAAATGTAAACTACTATGATAATATAAATAGGTAAGTCTATCGTGATAATAGATCACATACGTACATTTTTACAAAACGATAAAGTAGACATGTAAATTTATAGTATGTACTACCAATACAGATATTATGATATCGCTCACCGGCTGTAATAACGTCACAATTCAAATTTCAGCATTTTGAGATATTAATCAAATTAAAACATCACTAATTTTATTTTGGTCAATTAAGCTGTTAAATGTATTGATATTGTAGAAGTTCTAATTATAACTTATTTATATGATCATTCATTTTTGTCACAACAATAAAATAGTGATTTGACTTTTGAAAAGAAGCTAAAATTTCGACATGTGCCTTTATTGTATTTATCAAAAAAATTAATTTTTAATTAATACGCTATTTGCAATAACGGCACAACAAGTTCTCAGTACTAAATTTGGATTTTTAGGGGGATTAGAAAGACAAACATTTTATGTAAAATGGTTTTAATAGACCTAACGAAAAACAACTTAGTTAAATTAACAGATACAAACAATTAAAGTGAATAAAAAAATAATAGAAATTAGGAAGATCCGTTCTCAGAAGACACCTTGAGGCTACTGTAAAAATAGCTGTAGCTCAGTCGTCAAAGGGTGTATTGATCAGCAATTGATATTTGAATTCATTTTTGAAAACTTATTAATTAAATAACGATTATTAATTAACAAAATTAACAAAACCTGAAATGTGTCATTGTTGCACAAACTTTATTTGAAAATTTTTGACAGTTTTGTCAAATGCAACAAGGACACTACTCACATCCAGCGAAACTTAAAACAAATAACTTTGTGCCTATATTGTGCGATGGTAGAATACATAAATTTAAATAACGTGGTGGGATTAACTCATCTTCGCATTTTTTTGAATTGTGCCGTTATTGCAGCCGGTGAGCGATATATTATTGTATGGGTGGTCAATAATTGGCATCTACTTGTTGTACTAAATGCTCCTCGTGGTGCATGACGCCAATACCGCCAGTCAATGGAATTGAGTAATTTCAGATATTCTCAATTACATTTGATATTATTCCAATGGAATTAATCAAAATTGCAAATTTTAATACAAAAACAGGAAATATTTTGACAGACAGTTGGTACAAAACGTCACGTTTCAGTTGTAAGAAATTCGATCATAAAAATGCCAAAAACTCAAAAACTGGCCATTTTCCGACGTTGTGGCTATGAGGGCTTTTATTAAGCACAAAATGAAGAATAATTTCTGAAAATTTCAAGAAATTTGACCGAAAGCCAGTTTCCATAAGAAATGTGCGAGGTCCTTTAAAATCCAGAAAACTAGAATCGCTGTTTGAACTTCATTGACAACTAATTTATCTAAAACATTTCCTATTTAAACGTTCCTCTATCTCTTATAACTTCCGGTATCCTAATACATGCACTACCAATTTGGCACACACTGTACGCTGTGATACGTCTTTTAGTAAATAACAAATAGGTTCTAAAAGAAGTTTACCAGAAGCAAACTTCCATTATCTTGGCTAGTGTTTTGATAGCTCGTGATAAATTTTATGGGATCTATATAACCATTAATACAACTTACAATAGAAGCCAACTTCATTTTTCAGTCTATAAAATGTTACTTAATGTTTAAGTTATCTGTTGAGAAAAACGCATGGAAAATGTTTTAATTAAACACAATGGATAAAGCGGTTGTTCGAAAGCCATAAGGGTGTTGGAGACGACCTAAAACTAAGAATATTTGTGGAGTTTAAAGGGGTTGACGTTGTAATTACCCTCAGTGTCGCTTATCCTTAACGACAATTAGGGGTGTTAAGCAAACACTCTAGTTCATTGCAGATGTTGGCACCCTATGAAATGTGTCAAGACTATACGTCAAGGAAACAACTTCCTCAACTTCCAAAAGATGAATAATTAATTACCATACAAAAGGATTTCATTAAGAAAAATGTACACATTCACTTATACATACCGTAGGGTAATTTGTCAATTTAACTTCAGGTAAATTTTTTGTAATATTTTTCGAATAAACTATACCAAACTTCATATTTGAAATAAAATTTTATATATTTCAAGAACCCGTCGAGTAATTCTGAATGATTGATTAAAAGGCGCTTTAAATGGCGACTTCATAACGGAAGTGTCGGAATAATAAAAATATCCATTATCTGTTCTTCTTCTCCAATAGTCTTTTTATAATAAATCACCCAAGAGACATTTATGAAAACGTTACGTTACCCGAATAATATTTATTTGACGCACCAAGAAGGTTTTTTAATACCTTTTGCAAAAGGTCGGTATATTAAGGTTTACGAAATTAAATAACTTTTCATCCATGGATGGATTAAATTAATCCTATTCACAACATTTACAATATTTTTACTATGATATATAAATTTATGAGGATTAAATACATAATATTATTATGTATTACTCATAATTATGGGTAACTTTGTAAAAGTTAAAAAGTGACATAGTTATATAGTTATAGTTTAGTTTAGTGAATTTGGCAGGTATTGTTATTAAGTGGTTTATAAAATGTAGCTCGGCACATGCGTGAAACTATACAATTTTAAAGTTGAATATCTCAGCGAAAAAAAATCGAATAATAAAAATTGCTAATGCATTTTGAAGGTGAAGAATGGCACTATGCAATGCCGTCACCAAGGATTTTGAGAAAAAATTTGATCGTCAGTTATAAGGTCTTGAAATCGGTTTAAAATGCCACTTTTTGCTTCTTTAAACTAAAATATCTCGAAATTGTGACGTGATACAGCAATTTCGATGCAATTTTCGAATTCAGCGCACCCAAAAACATAAAGTACAGGTTGAATGGTACAATCAACATTTTGGCTGTTGGCCTAAATTATCATAATTGTTTAGAAAAATTTTTACGAAAAAGTGTAAAATGTAAATTTCGAAATTAAGTAAACAATTAAAAAATTTCATTGAAGAAAAAAAAAGAAAGATACAACAAAATTAAGAAAAAATATAAGGAAGAATATAAATTTTATCGTAAATAACACAAAAATATAATTAATATACAAGTATATTATATGATATAATACATGCATACAAAGCTAATACGTAGGGAATACAAAATAGATGGAAATAAACGTGCTTTAAAAATGTGTCAATGAATAATATAGGCTGTCGTGCTTTAAGAGGGTTTCCGCGATTTTCTTATCGTGTAAGAGCGAAATTGCGCTGCAGGATAGCATATGATAAGGTTACTTACCTATATTTCCATGCAAATATTTCATACTGTTTATGCAATCGCAACTAACTATATTCTATATTAAGGATAAAAGCAAAAAGGGAATTTGTTGCACTGGAATCTCGGAATGCATTTATCCAATGTTCTAGAAGATAATGGCTTAGTGTTGATTGTCCAGGCCGTTATTAACGTTGATTAATACATAAAGCCTGCTCTACCTCTGATTCAGCAAAGAACGATCTTTCAAAAGCTGCAGGATTCATTTAAATCGACTCTGTATCCTAAGAGATTTGCATATTAATAAGAACCAAATGCATGTACTTCAACTAGTCAAGGATCTCGGCGACAAATTTTCGAATTGCAAAGGGTTAAAGTAGCTTTTCTACATTGCAAAATATTTTGACAACCCATTAACATAGTATAATTCGAAGAATTTACATAATATTTAATTGAATCAAAAAAAAAAAATACACTCTGTTGAATTGAATGAACTCTTTATTATTAGATTTTATTAACCCTTTATTGCATAAAGACCCCAATTGGGAACAGAAAATTTCAAAATTCCTTCTAAAGATTTTATTTCAATTTACAACTTCCTACGCACATTGTTCCCTTTCTAGAACGTAACGTTAACTACAGTGTTCAGCCAGCCCAAAAATTAAAGCTATGCAGACAATTCTTAGGAAGAAAACAAAGCTTAGGTATTTTAAAGAATATGATTTGGCCTTAAAATTTATGCAATGCAGAGGGTTAAAATCATTCTTCAAACAAAGTTCTTCTTCATTTCTTCAATTAAATTTACGATACGTTTTTCTTTAAACTCCTAGAACCAAGATTCATGTAAATGATACATATTAGTTTATACACTTTAGTTTGATCTATTGTCTTCAAAATATTCATATTTATTTGCAACTTCCGAAGCACCTTCCGTTTGTGAATTTCCCGAGCCAATGTATCTACATATGTCTTGTTCTAAGAATACTCTATTTTTACTAAAAAAATCAACAAATAGTGCGATAAAATGGTATATAGATCATAGTCACATCGAAAAAAAAAGGGATTCACGGAACATTAAATGTCCTACTAATCTTGTAGTTGTCTTACATTTAGTTTATTTCCATACGACAATGCCACTTCATCACCGTCCATAAATTAATTAGTTAAATGTGAAATGTAAAAATGTAAAAACTGCAAATTTGGCCAAATTTGTACCATCATATTTGACATCTAATTCTCAATTTTATCAAAAGCTCGCTTTTTTTTTTCGTCGTTCACGATTAGATAAGATGATAATCGCAAAATATATATATTAAGAAATTCCGTAAAAAAACAGTAGTCAGTTGAAAAAAAAACGAAGAAAAGACAGAAGAAAAAATGTGTGTCAAGTGTAAAAAATTGTGGGTGTGTGGGCCCTATAAATTGAATACCATTGCACATGTTTTGGGATGGTTTGGCATTGTAAGAAAAGTTCTTTATTGTTACAAATTATTCATAAATAAACTACCCTAACGTATTGTTGGATATAAGCTTATTGTCAAACTCTGTTGAAAAATTAGAAAACTGTGTCCATACTTTCGCAAGTCTACGTAAACTAGAATACAAAGATTTGGGTTTTGATAATATTTGTGAAACTGATATAATAAAAATTATATTTGAGAAAAGTTGCATATTAAATCTATTATTGATTTTCAAATTTTTATTATCTCGTTAGTTTAATTTACTACACGCTCGCATATCTCCCGTGCAAAACAAAAACCCAATAAGTCTAATTTGACATATTTTAGAAAATCAATATAATAGAATTTTTCTGATAAATAATTGCACAACTTTTTTTATTTATTAACATAAAAGTGTGAAATTTGAAACACAAAGTAACTAATACTAAAGCTATAAAGTTTCATTTTCAAAATTTATAAATTGATAAAATCTTGCACAAAATACATCTTAAAGAACATACTAAAACTGCATATTTTGAGATAAATGAAACAATTTCAAACCAAGAATCTAGTATTTTATTATTCCAATTAAAAAAACGAGTAAGTCAAATTAAAACAGCTTTATTTTAAGTAAATTAAGAAAAATAGAACGATTTTATTGCTGTGCTACTTCCACAGCTGATTTTCCAAAGTCGCTTACACTGTCAGATACTGGAAGCTGCTTCCAAAAAAGTTGCTTCTTATGTGGCATGTAATTTATTAATTCTTTAATTATTTTATCTTTTTTAACATCTACTTCAAATAATCCAAGTACTCGCATAAATAATACTTAATAATACTTACCTTTTACATCCTATCTGCACCTTCTGCATGTTTGATGTCGAACTATCAATACAAAAATGCTTACTTTCCATGTCGACAATTAACGTATATCCCTTTGGTGGCATTGACACTGACAGATATTAAAATTTGACGGATACTAAAATAATGCATATTGATACGCAAAATCATTCGGCAAAGGTTCTTGTCGCCCGACCAAACCCCCAATTGGGTTAAATGTTTTAGTAAGTAGGTTTTACTTTTGAAAAATAAAATTATGTAAAACAGTATGTTAACTTAATTGTTCCTTGTCTGGAAAAATGACATACTATATTTTTATTTAGTAAATTGCGCATTTTTATTTTAAAATGTAATAAATTTTCAAGTAGTAACTTAAATTATTTCTGCTATTTGTTGGAATATTACAATTCTAAAGGTAGTAGCAGATTGATTTCTTCAAGCTGAATCCAATGGTATAGCAAGTTTGTATTTCTAGTAAGTCGACTTACTGGGTTTTTGTTTTGCACGGGAGATATGTATCTGTTGTATACAAGGATTTGAAACGTAATAAGAATAGAATTGTTTGTTCGAAAATAATTCGTAACGAAATACAGCAGCCGTTTGATATTATCTGAATTAATAAAACCAGATCAGTGTTCACTCTAAAAAAATAAATCACTTTTTTTTTTTATTTTTTCAACTTTGATACCCTGTATCTCCGTTATTATCAACTTTTGGACTAAGGTAAATTTGGTTAAATCAACATATTTTCATGTGAATAATTTTCAGTTAATGTATGGCCCAATACTTACCAAACACCCTGTATAGTTTTTCCTCTGAACAAGCGGTTTTCAATAACTAATACCCTCCTCGCCCTTTCAAACGTAACATAAATTCAAGAAATGGTATCACGGTAGAAAGGTACTTGGTTGTAGATGTTTTTTATGAAATGTGAAAGGGTATTAGAAAGGAAATTTTTTGGAGTAATGCAAAGTTGAAAATTTACCAACAAATAAGAAATTAAGAAGTTTCGTAATTAGACCTCTGAAAACTCAGCAAAACGCAAATAAAATGAACTCGTAAAGGTTGTCGTAAATAGGAAATTTAACTGGCTTTCCACTGGTACCATTGGAATTTTCGTAGCAACAATGCAAAGGAAGTTACGGGAGCATTTCAATAACAAAACATATTGATTCATAGAAAATGGAAAAATCGAATTTTCTTAAAATAGGCTGACTTTTCCAAAATTTTCTATCTTACATTTTTGATAGCATTTAACCTCTAGAATCACCTCCTGGCGTTTGGCTAGATTATTCATGGACACCCTGTAGAATCTGCTGTATTAGAATTTTACTACTCGTTATATGGATGGTTCATATAAGGTGTTTTCCAGCAGCAATCCGCAACCAGTCAGCACCATGTTGATTGGTCCAAAACAGTTTGCAAATCGTTTTAGACCAATCAGCATGGCGCCAAATAGTTGCGGATTGCTGCTGGAAAATACCTATAATAGAGTATTCAGATAATCAAGCGGCTATTGTGTTGTTATTTGGAAACACGATCTGGTCCGAACCAAAGTTCGCTGTTAAAAAATATTGTACTGGTACAAAAAGGAACCTAACCAACTTATAATACCAAGCCAACAATACGTAGCACTGAATTACATAAGATACTTTGGACTGGGATGGATACTGCAAAATTACTTCAAATATTCTCTTAATTCATTCCAGATTAACTCGCATATTTAACTATAAAAACATACTTTTAGATTGGAAGAATTACATTAATTGGATTCACTTCATCAATAATATCAAGACTATCAGAATATGATCCCAATCTCTACAAAATACTGTTATCTACGTACCTGACATATATTTTGGCAACTTTCCTGTTCAATATTTTGTTCATTTATGGAATTTTTAAGGTAAAATTATACAAAATCTTTCATAGTTGACACAAGGACAAAATTATTTCAGGAAAGAAGATTCTTCTTACTACCTTACATTGCTGTAATGATTTTCGAGATAATTATTGGAGTTATTGTAGGTTTAGGCATGGCTGTGTTATTTTTTAGCATTAGACTTCATTTAGTAGGAACCTATATCATTTTGATAACAATTGCCGTTACTGCAGTATACTTTATTTTCTGGTTTTATAGTGTGATGTT
>JABRWK010000520.1:15623-31402 GCA_013372445.1 Hypothenemus hampei | reverse complement strand
TTGTTTATTTACCTAAATAGCTAGGTATAAAAAATACACAATTTGATTGAAATGGTTTTCAACCTTATACTTATATTCTAGAAAATCCAAGCGTAAAACGACCATGTAGGGACTACATGTATTTACCTTATTTATTTATTTTAATAAAATTATCGAAACAACATTTAAAACGACAATTTTTATAAAAATGTTTCTTTTTGGTATAACACATCTAAAACTATCTTAACAGATGACAGAACTTGAAAAAAATTAACAAGGCTGATGCTGAATCGATGATTGAAACGCTCATTGACAAAACCCTATTTTTCTGGAAAACTGTTTCTTTTACGACCACCAACTAAGAGTACCTCTTTTCTTCATAAATAACTAAAAAATCAAATAAACCACATAACAGTTTACAAAAACCTAAGAGCTCAAAAGTTCGAAGGTACACAGATTAAAGGTAACCTCTCCTCCGCCTTCCCGAAGTTATAAATAGAAGTGTTAAGTCTCATCCTATAGGCTTTTATGTGGTACATTAACGACCACAAAATATATTAGATTTCATCTAATAGAAGAAAAGTTAATTAAAAAATATCAATTTTGCTATTAAAGTTTAAAGAGCTGTATCTCCGCAAGGGTAAGCTTTCGGAAAACAATTTAATGATAAGTACAATCTTTTTATGAGTACTTTTCATATTCGAGAGATTGCTCACGTTTTCCGGATACCCTGCATAATTTTTATTAAACATCCAAAAATCATAAAAATTAATTAAACTTACAAATAGCTGTAAAAGGAAATCTTAATTATGATATTTCAGTAATCATTATCACATTCATTAAATTGAATTGTTACCGCTGATCTTCAATTTATCATCTACAATTTGGCTAAAATTATATCCACATACACACTTTTTCAAAAAGTAAAATAATGAAATAGCTCAAAGCAAATAAATCAATTCAATTGAAACTCATATTTCAGTTTTCTGAAAATCCTTGAGTTGAATTTCCATTTATAAAATAGACTTGTTTCTTTGAGAAGTTGATTTTTTGAAACAATTTGAAGTAAAAGTTCGTACGTTTTTACTTTATATACAAGGACTTATTGATGAAGTTGATACGATAACATCTGTCAAATGAAGTATGGATGTTACCACCGTGTATTTGTGAAATCAGTGTATACATGAAATCATTAGTGACTGTATAAACTCACTAATTTTCTCAGTGAAAAACGTGAAGAAGTTTTGAAATTTAACGAATTTCATGGATTCACTAGTAAATTTATGAAATGATAAAACTATATTACTGACAATGTGAAACATTTACTTCGAAACAAAAACTATAGTGTTTTTAAAGTTATTTTCTGTAACTTTGCCCTTTAGATAAAGTAAATGCATTTTTTATTTAGGTAAACATGCAGAAAAGCTTACCGATCTTTCATTTTGATGAACTTGCTATAGGTTCGATTAACACACATTTAAAAAGACATAAAATAACTTAAGCACGAGAAAAATCTGGTTTTGGATAAGCCTTTCTGCATATTTACCTAAAGAAAAAATACAAGTAGGGTATCTTGTTGATTGTATCTTAAGTCTATTTTACATTTTAATAAAAATAAATCTTTTCTGTACAATAAAATTTTTAAAGAATTTATACATTTTACACTATCACCGAAAGCTGCTAGTGATATCATAAAAAGATACTAGTGAGTATATGAAATCGCTAGTGTATGTGTTAAATATTTTATTATTTCATACTTGCACTAAGATTATTAAGTTTATAAACACACCAGTAATTTCATAAATACCCTGATTTTCACGTTTTCACTGTAACATAAACAACGTTTAAGAAGTTCCATAACTTGCAGTTATGGATTTTTTCTCTTATCGTGTCTGGTAATATGGAATTTGATGGCATCTTGTTGAGCCAAGAAACATCGTAATTTTGATGAAATTCTATTGTTTTTAATTTGAATTCATAAAACACGTATATATTTCGTTGTTTATCCCTTTTGCACATTCTTCTTCCTGGTAAAATATTTTAAAATACGATTTTAGACACTACATACATGTATGTTAGTCGAAACTCAGAAACTTTTTACAATCTGCATCATTTTCAATTGCAGGTTGTTTCAAGTTTTAACTGCCATAAGGATGTGTCATTATTAACTTTAAACATTTCTAATTAACATATGAGGCGTTCATTTTATAATTTAAATCCTCTTTTTATATTTTAGAAAATGGTAAGTATTAGTTATACTTTTACGCGCTCAATTGCGTAAAAAGTTATGTCATATTATTTTTATATTTGCGTTTTAGATTAAAATAATATCAATTTTAAAAATCATATATAATTAAGTGATTTACCTTCAATGATTATAAATTGGACTGGGTACAATTTGAAAAATAATATGACACTTATTTGAAATAAGTTATTTCATTAAACAAGATATCGTCAATCAGATGTCAAAACACGTATCTCAAAATTATCAATTTTTCAGGAAACATAATTATATGTATCTATTTTCAAACCTTTCGAATTTATATAGCTATATATTTACATATTTACATATTTATATTTTATTTATAATTTGTATATTTGTTCAAATGATGAATGTTTCATGAAACATTTATTTTGTTAGCTTTTTTTGCTTGAAAAATATGATATACGAGTTTTCAAAATTGAGGTACGAGGTTTTGACGTCTGAACGACAATATACATATAGTTTATCATACATATTTTTAATTACATAAACCAGCGAAATTATTTTGTACTCTATCTCAAATAAAAAGATATTTAACATATTTTTATATATACAGGATGGCCATGAAAGAAGGACATTGCGTAGTGCCACGCGATAGACGACCATAAAATAATAAAAAGAGTTCCTATGAAACTATGTTCATAGGACCTATGTCCGCAACGCCTTGTTTAAGAGATACATTTCCATTCACTCGAATATATAATTTACAGTTTGAGATGCGTTTTTTTTTTGAAAATCATTACTTTTCGCGATGTCAATAAGGTTTTTTTAAGCAGAAAAGTTGCGAAAAAATATTTTTCCAATCGAAAGTGACATACAGTATGGGACAAAAAAGTTCGGATCAATTCAAATATGACAAAATCCTCTAAGTGGCGCCACCTATCAGCAATAAAAAACTAAAACTACATTTGAATGTTGCGACATAAATAACCACTGTATACCAAATTTCGTTCGATTACAATATTTTCGTCCAAAAATATTCAAAAACATCAAATAAAAATTAAATTCCAACACTCTGTATCTCTTAAACGAAGGTGTTATAGACCTTCATTACATTTTTTTAATTTTATGATCCTCTATCACGTGGTACTATGCAATGTACTTACTTCATGGTTACCCTGTACACATAAAGAGTGATTTTTTAAATTGGGGCTTTCCTTTTAGCATAGCATAATAGGCCTCAAAAAACTAATAATAAGTACATTTTTTCAAAGTTTCAAAAAGACCAGAAATGAAAGTATTAAAAAACACATCTATTTTTTATTGTTCAATGAGAGGATCTACCAACAAAAGATGTTCGAAATTATCAACATTGGTAACATTCGCATATATCGTCTGTCACTTTATTCACGACTTTGTACATACTATTAAAAAAGATCTTCCCCGAGTTACTTCCACTGCATTTTCTATCTATTCGTAAGACTTTTCCACTGTATTAATTAATTTCAGTTGTAAATACCAAATTTCTCAAATAACCCTACAAATAAAAAAATACATGGATTTAAGTGGGGCGATCTAGCAAGCCATCTTATTGGTACATTTCGACCTATTTACCTGTTGAAAAATTGATTATTTAATAATTCCTTATTTCGCGTATTGCTATTTCCGTTGATTCTGAGGTTTCAAAAAAATGCTACTTGAAAAATATGCTTAATTTTTAAGGTCTTTGCTTTACTAAAAGGAAAACCTCAACTGAAAAATTACCCTGTACATGTTTCGTACATTTATGAAAAGTTAAATTTTCTATATATTTTACACCAGGTATATCGTTTTAGTTTGATGAAAAAATTGCTACCTTGTCTTGGTATTGTATTATCCATATCATTTATTATAAGACAGTAAAACGTGCACGACTTTAGTAAATTATAAATACAAAGCATGTATAATATAAGGCTGAAATATGAAACAAAATGTGGATTTGTTCCGTTTTGATAATGTTATTTTCGGGACCAGATGCGTATTTCTAAAAGGCTATTTCACATAGAGACTTGACTACGCAATTTTGAATCTATACGATGCAGGAAAGATTGAGTATTTCAAACCATTTCATAATCTCTCTGTCAAAAGTAAAATTTTTGGTTGCGTTATGAAAATAAACTTCTCGTATACCCTAGTCAGTTGTAACTGAATTATATGCATTTCAAGTTTCAGAAAAATCCATTTTTATCTACAAATGATTTAAATGTGATTTTAAAATTAATATTTCTATAAATTTTTCGGATTTATTATATTTAATGAACATCCTGTATATTCTACACAAATTGACAAAATATCACTTCGGTATGTGACGTCGTACTATATCGATCCACCGCTGCTCTGACGATGACGTCAGACACCTTCCTTGCCATATCTTTCGCGCAACGTTGCCCTTAGTTTGTTTTATATTGACTAGTTTTTCAAAAATGATTTAATTTCCTCCGTAGTGACAATTTTTTAAAGCTTACACATAGATTTCTTGTAGTATGAAAGGAAATTATATTAATTTACGTATCAATATGCGATTTGGCAACAATGGCGCGGGAAAAGGACGTTTTCCGATTGCGCAATAAACGTGGCTTCTATAAACCCTTATTTTTCTCCCTCTTGCTCTACAGCGACTCCCTCTTCTCCCCACCGTCATTTTCCATTGTTTTTTTTATCCGATAATACGTCTACACGTCGTCCTACGCACTATCATTCAAGAAAATATGCCCTTTTGGTGTTATTTATTGAGAATTGAGAATTGAAAGTGTTTGCTTTGAAATACACACATATATAAACTTGTTTCGTAAAATTTAGTGAGAGTGTCGTTTTTAGAGAATTTTTTAACAAGTTAGGAGGAAAATTTTGCAAATATGGTTTGGCGCCTTACAATAGAGGGGTGAGTTTGTGTTGTGATTGTTGGTTCCAGCAGTCATGTTAAGAATATTTTCTTTTCTATTTTGTTTCTTAATCAATTTAAAACCAAATTAAATTCTACATCTATAAAACAAAACATCATTTGAATGAGTGTGCGTACTATTTTCTTTTTACATAAAAAAGTAAACTAAATACATATTCAAGGATTTTCGAAATATTTCTCCGGTGTTATCTTTATACGTTCAATAAATAAACTCACAATGTGCGTCACAATTTTTTTCCCAATTGAAAATTTATGACAGTACCTTACCTTAAATTGGTCCATTATAATTACCAATAACTATCATTATCATTACCACCATTAATGAAAAAGTAATATCTATTACATAAACAAATTTGTATATTACTAATTTGCATGGGAATCGATCGTAAAATATTCGACAAAAATAAATATGAATTAATGGAACACTAGAATTTTACCAAAAATACAAAGACCGTTTAGAAAACGTAGCAATCATTTTTTATCGTGTGTTTTTTGCCATTTTTAAACTTTATATTTGGATAAAAATCTACATATATCTGATTTACCATCAAACATTTTAGTTCGCGGAATTCGATATGTTTAAAAATATCTAAACTCATACTGTACGGTGAAATTTTAGGAAATATTAAAACTGAATATTTTATACTACATACAAAGTAGCTCAACTAAAACTTTATACCCTTATTTATGGTTCTCCATATAGATTTTAAAAGTCGTTCGGGAACAACAATTTTCCAGAAAAGTTTGTTATGTCAGTTATCCCTAAACCTATTAATCTGGAGGTAGAAAAATGTGCTCTTACTAATTGCGATATTGAATATGGGGGTTGCCATTAAAAAAATGGAGATGACGCCATATTTACAATACTAATCACAAAATAAATTATTATATTGAGATTTGCATGTTTAAAAGTTAAAATTAACATGTTTTAGCCAATTTTTTTCTTCCCTTTGTAGACATTTTATTAGGATCTCGAAAACTGTTAAATGGGGAATGTTTTAAATAATTTATTTTTCATCTCAGTGATATTTAAACAACGATTTTAGCTTTTTGAATTTGAAGTTATTTCTGAAAAAAATGAATGTTGCATTTCCAAAAATCGCTTTATCTTTCTTACATAAAAAGATATTACAAATCCATCGAAAAAAATTTTTCGCCAATTTCGATCTTCCAAACCAATTATGAACTTTATTATTTCTATAAAACAATTTTGATTTTTTTAAGCATTAAAAAACAATTTTTTCCCTTTACAATGATCTATAATATTTGTTAAAATATGAAAAAAATTGTAAAGAACAAGTGAACATGTTCTTTTTTTATTAGGAAATAAGACAATTAAGTACAATAAACCTATTGATTATTAAAAAAACAACATTTTACGTTATAATTCAAAATTGTTGTTACTATAACTCTGATGTATTTCTATTCATATTATTTAAAATTTCTATTATTCGGTATTGTTTTGTTTTCGGTGGCTTTAATTTAAAATTTTCCTTTTAACATCATCCTATAGACAGAAATTTAAAGTAGTTATACCGAGAAAAAGACCAAGTTAAGAAGCATGCCCATTATTAGAAATAATATTTTCTTCAAAAAACTTAAACAATAAATTCTGTTAAAACAATAATAATTACTGTAAATGTCATCTGTGACATTTTTATTTGAGGATTAAACGTAATGATTTATTGTATATAATATTTATTTATTACATTTATTTTTACAAAATGCACTCCTGTATAAAAAACTGGAGTAACAAAATTTTGTTAAAATTCAATCTGAAATAAAAATTTTATGTTTTGATTACTTTTTTTGTCAAGTTGTGTAGGTGCTTTCATCTTAATCATTACCTGATATCGATTTAGTAAAAAGTTCTAATGAATTTGTTTCTATACAGGATAAAACAAAAAGATGTTATATGCTATAAATTTTTAAGCACGCTTTGGGAGAACTTACCGACATCATGATTGTCATAACATAAAATTTTTAAACCTCATATGTATGTATATCCTTAATATTTCTTTTTATCACCTATATCAACATCTTTATTCCTAAATATAGCAAAAATGTTTTAAGGACTATACAATTTGAGAAATAAAATTAATAAAGAATTGTTTAAATAATTTAATGTCACTGTACGATAAGATAACCATTAAATACTACTGGCAATTACCTTTTGGAAAATGTTTTCTCATTGTTCGAGAAGTGCACCATTGAGTAGGAACTACTACAAAATCAGGAATGGTTTCTGGTTGTCGATTGCTAATAAGTTTTCCGCAAATGTTCGATTCTAGTGGTGTAATATTGAATGTCCATGTCATCCAGATAATCATTGACATTTCTTGCGGCCGGAAACCGTACATTACATGAGACAAAATGGAGAGAGGGGAATTATATGATCCCCTAAACACCAAACTAACGGTTAGCAGTCAAAGCGTCATTTTCTATTACAAAGAAGTCTGTACAATATAGTATTGAAAGTCTAATTCACAACATAATACTGCTACCTTCAAAAGATGTTGTTTGAAAAATTCCACAATTAGAAAATCGTTCTCATCTTCTCCATCGCCTAATTGGTTATTGACGATTGACGTTACGATGCAACAGAATACTAATATTGCTTGATTAAATTTTTTTTTGTTCATGCAAATTACAAACTTATTTAAAAGTATATGTTTTCTTTTAAAATTAATATTAATATTTATATGAGTGAAAGACAAGATTGGTAAAAAAACATAAAGCCTAACATTTTCAAACTATGACACATCATTCTGCTGTTAAATGCCTCCTCATTCATCGTAACGTTAATTGCATCTTCAAAAATTTCGAACATAATTGGTTCGACCCTGTATAATAGCAAATTTATATAAAATTGTATGTTTTTTTATCTAGGCTGAAAGTAGAAATGTATTATTGTATTATTACAATTGTAACATTTTTTAAATTCTTTGTTTTAGGTGGATATTATATTTAACATAAATTTTAATGAATATTGATTACTATTGAGTCATATGAATTTAAGAAATTTTGAGTGGCTAGTTACATTCTTGAATTTAGGTTTTCCAGGAGACAATTAAGTATATGACCAAAACATTAATACTTCATTATTCTTAATAATTTGCCTGTTGCGTTCAAACGTTAATTGAATCAATCAATGCAAAAACTGCATATGTTCTATCAACCTAGTTTTGAGATAAATAAGGAAAACTGAATAACTTAGCATTTCCTTGATAGACATCCACAAAATTTTGGTACATGAAAGTAGGTTATTTTCCAGATATAAAAATATGTTTTTGAATATTGAAAGTTGTGTATTTGTAAGGAAAAAAATGTATACAAGTTATGGAGATATTTAGTGTTGGCATTAATTGCAAATAAGATAAAGTAATATATGTATAATAAACTATTGTATTTTTTATCAAAATAAGGAACAAATTGCTTTATAATGTAAATTAAATTGAAAACTGTTAAAATGAAAACAAGTAAGTACTAAAATACAGGAATCTAAATAACTATTATTTCCACTTCAGTGTCTTCCTCCTTTCTTTTATTGGCCATTCTAAGATTTCCTGGTAAAATTTTTCGTATTCTTGTCCAGTATACTTCATAACGCTCTGAATATCTTTTAATTTCTTCTCATTTATTGGAATACTTTTCCCAGTATAGACAGATTTGGTTGGCAAAGAAATTTTGTGGATTTCCATCAAAGTAATGCTAATTTTATTCACTTTTCCTTATTTATCTTAAAACTAGGTTGATGTGACATATCCACTTTCTGAATTGACCGATTTATTCTTACAGAAAAAATGGGAAAATTTTTGTTTATCTGACATCGGTATTGTTGTTAATAGATGTGGCGTAGGTACACGTAAAATTATACTGTCCCAACTATGTATGTATGCACATACATATAAATAAATACAGGGTGTAACAAAAGTACAGGCCGCTACTTCAGGAGCGTATCCTACACATTAAAATAAGATAAAAGTTTAAATACTTTTTTTTAAATCGCTTCCTAAGAAAGTTATAACGATTTAATCCATTTTATTTTAATAAAGTTGCGAAAACTATCTAACTCACATTATGCAGTAGCAAATGATTCGTAGACAAACACTGTTAACTTCATAAAGAATAATGGTTAATGTAAGATGATTCACCTGAATATTTGTTCAAAAAAACAATAAAGAACGTAAATATCAAAACAATAACAACATACCAGGTATTTACGAGCGAATAAGATCTCTTAGAAAACGCACAGAAGAGTGTATTGAGGCAAGAGGAAATCATTTTGAACATTTTCTGTGATTTTTGTGTTACTAAAATAATATTCTTTCCCTTTTTTTGTTTTTTAAATTTTGTGCTCGTAAATAGGATAAAATGGATTAAATCGTCATAACTTTCTTAAGAAGCGATTTAGAAAAAAAAGTATTCAAACTTTTATCTTATATTAATGTGTAGAATACGCTCCTAAAGTAGCGGCCCGTACTTTTGTTACACCCTGTATATATATATATGTATATATTTAGGCCAGAAAGTAAACATGCCCTGGACACATTCATATATAACCGTTTTTGTAACATTTAGAATATCAAAACATTTTTAATTTGTACGCTATTTGATAGAGCACTCTTTTATTATAGTGAATTCATGTGAAACTCAGTTTCCATAAAAAGTGGACGTATGCAATTTCTGCATTGATCGATTCGATTAAATTATCTGTCTAATGATTTTTAATATTTGCGCAAATGCCCCCACAACAAACGGTCAATAATTTATTTCTTTTTTTTCCGTTCTTTTTTTATAAGGAGATATTTATACACAGAAAGTACTTTAGATGTCATATGTGATATAGAATAAAGAGAATTGGTTCGAAATCGCAGTAAAATACATTTTATAGTGTTTTTCAAATATGAAATCACCCCTTAACTGGTTCCATCCTCTATCCTTAATAGCAGTTAAATTGGACTTATGTTTGGTAATAACCCAACACGATAATATATTTAAATTGATTAATCAACATCATTAAGCGAACCACCCAATATTGACTCTAAAATGTATTATTTACTTTATCAAAACCCATGTTTCTGATATCTGAAAACTAATGATATGCTCAAGTTTAAATTAATTTTGAAGATTTTTTTAAAATAATTTATTGTTTTTAGGCTGATGCTTCCGTGGATATGGCAGAAAGACATTTCTACGCAGCTAGTATGGATTACGTATATTTAATTCAAGAAGTGCATGAAAGAAAGAAATTTGAGTTTGTTGAGGCACTTTTAACCTTTGTTTATGCCTATTTCACCTTTTATCATCAGGTCAGTTTTTCCTATTGAAATATTTTCATAATCTTGAAAGCAATTTTTTACAGGGACACGAAATTAAAAAAGATTTTGAGCCATTTATGAAAGATTTGCAATCGAAAATACAAAAAACGAGAAGTAATTTCGACGATTTTAGTGAAAAATTGAAAAAACGAATGTCCGAGGTACAGAAACAGGAAGGTCCTTTAAGTATTTCAAAAGGCTGCAAAGAAGGCTACTTGTTTCTTTTAGAAAAAAGTAAGAAAAATATTTTATTTTTATGCTATAAGCATATCTACAAATTTTACTTTTTTAGAGGCATTCGGTACTACTTGGACCAAACATTATTGCAAATATGACAAGGAATCCAAAGAATTTACAATGTTGCCGTATAATCAGCTCACAACGAAGACAGTACAGCAACCGGAAAAAATGGTGATTACGTCTTGTATTAGACGTAAATCAGAATCTATAGACAAGAGATTTTGTTTCGACATTCAGGCGGATGGTAGACCTGGAGTAACCTACACTTTACAGGCTTTGTCCGAACACGATCGGACCGCCTGGATGGATATTATGGATGGAAAAGAACCGGTAAGATATTAAAACCAAATATCTATAGAAGTTTACAAACTTTCTATCAGGTTGGTCTTGCAAATTGTATTTTATTCGTGTATAGGTAGCATTATTACTTTTTATCTATTAGCTGACTAACGAAATGACGACAGACATCGTTATAGATTATCGCATGCATAAAGAATACATGCCACATTTTATTTAAAAAAAATTGTAAGCATTTTTTATAAAACACCGTATGTTATACATTTCTATACTTGAGAAAGGAAAAATCATGAAGTTTTTCTTCCAATAAATGTCTAGATGCAACCAGAAAACATATTATATTCTCCTTTCAGACATACACAGCTCCTGTACATAAAACAACTAGTACCAATGAAGAAAGTTATACCTTAGATGAAGTAGGAATTCAATTTGTAAAAAAATGTATAGAAACATTGGAAAAACGAGGATTGGAAGAACAAGGCATTTATAGGTAATAATAATAAAGATTTTTTTGCTGAAAAAAAACTATTCTAATAACGATTTTAGAGTTGTTGGAGTAACTTCAAAAGTGAATAAATTGTTGACCATGGGTCTGGACAGGAGGAAAAGTGAAAAATTAGTATTGGATGATCCACAAGAATGGGAAACCAAAACAATTACGAGCGCCTTAAAAACATATTTAAGGACTTTACCTGAACCTTTAATGTCATTTAGATACCACAACGATTTCATAAATGCAGTCAGTAAGTGTCCCTCATTTTTATTAAATTTTTCACCAGCTTGGAATTTTTAATGCATTAAGAAATGTACTTAGATCAATTACGATACTTTTCTTTCTTATGCCCTATTTTTACTACACAATTTGAAAGTTTTGTGACCTTTTAAATCAAATATTATTATAAGATTGATTTATGTTGCTTTTGTTTTTATGGATAAATTCAAAGCTAAATGTTTTTTTCCAGATATTCTATTTAATATAGTTCTTTGAATAAATATTCACAAAAAGTAGAATGTAAGGATTGGAGGAAACAACATTTGAAAAGAGTTCTGCGTTGGAATTTTTGTTAATTGTCTAATTAACGTCTTTTATATTTTTTCCGATCTCTTAGAAAAGTTCATTATCAGTTTAAAAAAAAGTAATCATTCAAAAGAGTTAAGTCACATTAATATGGATAGTGATCCACCAATTCGAACCCCACATTACGAAGTTTATTCATGGCAATGCTCGGCTTGTACACATATGCGTAGTCTTAAAAATAACACGAATCTTTTAGAGAACTTTCTGCGTCTGTTTTTACTATTTGTTAATAATGCGTCGTAACTCTTACGTACTCTTCTGTATACATGTATGTATGTCTTATGTATAGCTTTCACTTTTTCACGTACTTGGTAAAGCTGATTCCATGACTATTTCAAAAAAATCTTGTGACAAACTTTTCCAGCAGATTCTTGGAAGCGAAGCTTTTTTGATCTTGGAAATCTAGAGTACTTTAATTTTATTGATATCTATTCAGTAGCTAAATCATAGAAATGTTATCTAAAATTCATCTACACTGGCAATTAATTGAAAAAACAAAATAGATTGCTTTCAACCGAAGCTCAAATTCAGTGCGATGTTTCCACTCATGTCTGGTTCTGATCTGTGGTCCGATACTTAGAATCCAATTTAGAATTTCATTGAAAATAAACAATAAAATGTGTTCATATAATATATCTAGGGTCTCTGCTATACCTTTTAATCAAATTTGATGGTCTAATAATAAAAATAATTAACTCAATCGATAGTTTCTGGAATTAATACTGAAATGCTTCCTTCAGATCTTTCGTCAACTTATATGAAAAATTTTCTTTTTTTTTAATTTTTAAATTAAAAACAAAAACCCAATTTTTGACAATAGAGGATTTGAAGGGTTTTGATGTTTGAAAGAATCATGTATGCATTCAGCATATTATCTTGAGACGATTACGAGTTAAATATCTTTAACTCGTAATCGACTCAAGTACACTTAAGGATGACTCAATATTCCATTTTAACGATTTCATTATTTTCTATACATTTTTTTATGAAAAGTTCTTGTTTGGAAGAGTTTAAACTTTTTCACAAGGAATTTTTTAATGACACTTGAAATATATTTTATTGCCATATAAATTCAACTGTTTTGTTTCGTAAAGAGTAAAGGCCGACTATAGTATATTAATACTTTCTGGCCAAATTTGATGCATGGAATCAATCACTCGACAAATGTATTCCGAAAGCCAACTCATCTGGCTCATCTATTAAACTTGGAAAGAAAAATACAGAGATGACACAATTTAGTAAAAATTAATTTTTGAATTTTATTCTTTCCTTGTTTTGATCTCACAGAAAAAAACCTAATTATAAACTTTTCCATGAAAACAAAACTTTGACGAAGGGTGATATGGAAGAAAATGAGGAAATAGCCTTTGAAAACTTGAAATTTTTCGTAATTGTAGAGTGGAAATGCCAAAGGCCGTAAATGCAAAAATAAAATTCTACAGAAGTGGCAAAAAAAAACAAAGTAATTTGAATTTTTTTATTTTAATAATTTTAGAGGTATGTAGAAAATATTTGTCACCAAAAATATAATTCACAAGTTTCGTTTCAATGTTGTTAGTAAATTAATAGCGATTCATAGACAGTTATTTCTTGAAAAGAAACTTAAGAACATAAATACCACATCTATAAGTTTAATAACTTAGACAAAAACGTCTTCTTAGGCTTGGGTCGTTGATTGGAAATTGGTTTAAAGACATATACAGTCCAACTTCGATAACTCAAACAAAATAGTTAGCATTACCAAATTTATACAATATAAAATAGTCTTGATATCTCGAACTATTTGTGGCAAATCATGGTTCAAATTATCGGAGTTTGACTATATATGTATATTTTGTTAGTGACCAAAAACAATATTTGGTATCTGTAGTGTTTAGATTCTTTAATATTTTCATTTATCAGGTATGATCTTTATGATCCATTGTTTTCAAAGGTTATTAACTTTAGATTGACAAACTGCACCAATTAATTTTTTAAATATGTATAATAAACATAAAATCTACTGGATTTTAGTACATTTACAATTAGAAGTTTAATTCTTTCTCATAATATATCTAATAGTGTCTAACAATTTTTAGAAAGAGAATCACGTCCAAATCGAGTTCATGAAGTACATAAATTGCTGTATAAAATTCCAGAAAAAAATTTTGACGTTCTCAAAATTCTCATCAAACATTTAACGAAGTGAGTATTACGTTTAGTGCTTGTAACACTTTCTATAATATCGTTTTAGTGTGGTAAATAAATGCGATAAAAATCTGATGACTGTCAGTAATTTGGGAGTATGTTTCGGACCAACACTGCTTCGACCTGAAGAAGAAACGGTCGCCTCAATTATGGACCTAAAATTCTACAATATAGTCGTAGAAATTTTAATTGAAAACTATGAAAAACTTTTTTTCACAAAACCGGAACCAACTGTAAGCAGAGGCAATAATTTGAGTAACGGAGCTCAGATGTTTCGTCATTTACCGCCCAATAACCATTTACCAACCGACGCTAACGACATTTACGGAACCAATAATACGGTTTATGTTAATACTGGCACTCAATTGGTGTCTTCTAATTATAATCGACAACCACCTCCCGTTTACAATACACGGCCATACACTTGCGTATGTTTTGTTTATAATTGTAGATATGTTAACTTTACCTTTTTTTGTAGACGGTATCATCTTATATAGAACAACCGCTTTCTGGAAGCATTTATTCGACGCATGAGCCAATTTCGGATAGTGCCATGTATGTGATGTCGAGAAGCGAATTGGCGAGACCTTCGAATCCTCAGAGATTTAAGAATTCCTTTACTCCGAGTGCGAATTCCCAATCGGAAAGTAATATTCCTCTGGGTTTGACCAGTCCCACCAGTTTCCGTTATAATCGTTTAGGTATGAATGATTTTCTTTTCATTAAACTTCCTGTCCATGATATAAAAGCTAAATCATGCAAGAGACTTGAAAAAATCGTTTTTTGAAATTATTTGTTGTGTGTTATTTATACTATGACAATTGAAGTAAATTGTGATACGTGAAAATTAACTTCAAATTGGTATTATTGAAACCACTCTTACGTTCACGTTTAATCGTAAATGTAACCTGACTTGCTCAGGATGGTAATACTGGCATAAGCATGTGACAACATATACAGGGTGTCCCAAAATTTACGCCCATGTTTTTAAGACGTGATTAGGAAGCAAAAACAAATTGAAAATGAAGTATTGAAAATTTAGCAAATTTACCTTCGTTACTATGATATAGATTGTTAAAGTTTCACTAAGAAATCCAATTGTTTATTGATATTATTAAGAAGTATTAACCCATTACAAAATATTATGCATGTTAACTATTTTTATTTTTTTACATAAAACCGATGCGTCGCACAAAAAAAATCAAGTGAGCTTTTTTCTTCTAAATTGAACGAAAAATCAAAAACAATTTTATTTTGAGAAAAACCAATGGCGTACAATTTTTAAGTATACAGGGTGTCCCACAATGTCTTTAACAGATCATATTTCCGTTGTTTTTAAAGATAAAAATAAAATTAAAAAAAGGTTTTAAATGGGACCTAGTAGTCCTTCTAAAAAGTTAATAAAAAACCACCCCCTTAAAATTCAACCCCTAGAAACCACCCCCATCTTTTTTTTTCAAATGGAAACACCTATTTTTTACTTCATATTTGAATTCTGCTTCAAATTCTCAGTATATTTCATATAACATGTTC
>JABRWK010000520.1:0-12916 GCA_013372445.1 Hypothenemus hampei | reverse complement strand
CAAACATATAGTCACTTGTTGATGATTTGCAATTAGCAGTATATTTCACGCTATTATACGAAATACTTTATTTTACTTGAATGAGCAAGTGCAATCACGGTTCTTCTTACAAGTTCAAAAAAAATATACAATTATTTAAAAATTGGAAAAAAACTTTTGTTGTCTAAATAGAAACTATTTTTTAACATACCCATATTTAGCATTAACAAAAGCATTACTTTCTATTTAATTGTCTAAACCTAAACCTAACCATTATTTTATTTAAAAAAAAAAACACTTTAATTCTCCATATTCAGTTTATTAGAAACGATTTCAAGAATTACTAAATTGAACATGTTTGGTAGAAAACAATCGAGTCGCCATATTAAAAATATCATTTAAATATTAAAATAATGGCGGAACGTGTAAATTTCACAAACGAAGATTATCTCAATTTCTTTATTATTTATGATAAACATGAGAAGGTATTTATCAGATAGAACAAGCGATACATTTGGTACTCGATATCCAGAAAAATTGAAGCTATACGCTAGGATATCATGAAGGGTAATAGGTAATTTTAAGACTATACGATCTGTCAAAGCACCTTATGCAATAATAAAGTTATCATTAATGATGAAGCATTGAAATTGCAATTCTGGTATCTCCTAGTATATCTGATGACATAAATGTAATCCATATTCAATACATTTAAAGCAACTTTTTTACGTAACTCATTAAGAAAAGTTTGTGAAAAAATTTATTATTTTTGAATAAATGTGGCAAAATTTTGCCTTAATTGCCATTATTGGAGTGATAATAATCCTCATGAGTCTCACTATCGCAGAAAAACTTTAATACTTTTATAAAGAAAACTTAAAGGATAAACAATTTTTATTTTCTGTCATTCTAAAATACCAATGCACAATTTTTATATATCCTGTAGACGAAGGATATTTCCATATTTTAAGGAATTTCAAAGAGATATACCTAAAAAAATTGCCATTAGCAGAATATAAACAACTATTTTATCAGCATTTAGTCAATAGCTTCTTACAAAAAGTATTTCATGACCAATGGATTGCAAATAATGGACCTTAGACTCTTCGATCTACCGGCCTGCCAGTACTCAATTATTTTATTTGAATATCTATTTATAATTGGAACTGATAATAATAAAAAAGACTATCCACGATCATTAGCATAGTAAACTAAATGTATTTAGAAGTTCAAGGCTACAACTTCAAATATCTATTAAAGTCATTTATTACCTGAAATATTTTATTACAACTATGATTTCAGTGCTAGTATCTTCAAGGATATCTTAAAGTTTTAATGTCTGTGAATTGAATTAATCGCTAGTACTTTAAATTCTCTATTATCCAGTTGAGAATTTTAAGTGTTAGCTTCGGTTTTTCTGGATATCGATTACCAAATGTATCACATGTTCTGGTTAATATTTTGTTACATTCATCGTAAATAATAAATAAATTTAAATAATCTTCCTTTATCTAATGTAGGTGTATTATTATTTTAATATTTGAATAATTATTTTAACATAGTTAGTTAATTTTTTTCCAGCGAGCAGACTAATTTAGAAGTTCTTGTAATCTTTTAAACAGTTAAAGCGTTTGAGTATTAAATCAATGAAATATGGAGAAATTAAAATATTTTTTGAAGGAAACGATTAGGTTTAGTTATAGACAATTGAGTAGAAAGTAGAATTTCCTTTTAATAGAACTAAATATGTATTTCTTGAGAAAATAAAGATTTAGTATTTAAAAATCAAATGTTTTATCAATTTTTGAATGACTCTTTTTTTCAGAAGACTCGATATAATGACGCAATGTGATTGTGTTGGTTCATTTAAGTAAAATAAAGCATTTTATACAATAATGCAAAATACGCTGCCACTTTTAACCAAAAATTTAAACGTCTTGATAGCTGCGAAATTTAGATATATGTATTATAAAAAAAATTTCATAAAATTGAAAATTGAAATAATTTCTTGAGTTTTTCATATAAAATAAGTGAGTTGACATCTTCCGGTATAACTGCTAGTGACGCTATCTTGAAAATATTTTTAGTCGATAGGGCATGTCGAGACTAATATGTACAATACACATTGTATATGTATATGGAAATTTTCAAAATATCGGTAATTTTATTTTTGAATAAACCTATCCCTAACATCCATATTCGTGGAACGTTCTATAAGAACTGCTCCCAAGAAGTATTATATAAATTTCGTAATTTTTTGATTGAAAAAACAGCGAGGCTTGTCAATTCAATTGTAAAAATTGTGATTTAGAAAAAAATTGCTGAGAAATTAGGTAATTTATATGTTACATCCTCCGCGTAGTGTATTTATTCATATAGTATCGTTCACGGTCTGTTCCGAGTTTAAAACGACTAGAGATTTTAAAAAATATTTCTTTACGTCCTAAATATGTTTAGAACAAAATTCCTAAAACCACAGAACCGGACAAAGGCACATAGAAAAGAAATTGCAAATTAAATTTAAAGGCTCGTTAAATAAAGCAGAGAAAGCGTTTTTTGTCGTAAAAACATCAATAAAGCAAATACAACAATGCAATAATTGGATCATTGTGGTTGTCATCTTAGTTTGCCTTGGGACGTTTATGTCGCTCGATCAGGTGGCATAAACATTGTGCTCCTCTCTAAATCTTCTACAACGATTAAAAAGATTGACAATTTTACAGTTGGAAATTCTCATGTATTTAAGACACTAAATTTTAATATTTATATAGTTACCTTCACTTCAATTCGAATTTTGTTCTCTAAAAAAATATTGTTTGAAAAAAAATCAAGAAATCAAATAAGAAATATTATTGATGAAATGTTTCTGATTTTCTTTTTAGAATCGCAATATGCCATATTGAAATATTAAAATTCTGACTAACCCATAAAACAGCTTTATTAGATTAGAATATAAAAGAATTACATTTCATTTTAACAAATATTCTATTGAAGGAATTCGCATTATTAACAAAAATTGAACTACATATCTATATTTTGTATTCAACAACAAAATTTTTGCTTGATAACATCAAATACTTGTTCTAGTAAAAAACATCTATGTGTAAACGATGTATTTGCTGAGAATACACATATTTCGAACACCATCTATAGTGTCTGTTGTAGTTTCTAATAATTGGGATATGAAGATTTGAAGTAGAAAAAAACGAATCGTGAAAACGGATCTTTTCTGTGATAAAGTGGACGACATTTTATCCGAAAAATTATTTGTAGAAACTGACTACGTTGCACCTGATCTTATGAGATTTTATCAATTATTAATTAGGTTTACCGCAGATGCGTGTTCATTAATTTGAGGGACCATTCACATTTTTTTTTAAATCACAACAAAGTTCTTGTGGTGGTTTCAGGATATACATACACATACAGGTACCAAGGTTTTTCCGTATATATTTTTCTGATTTAAATTTTTAATTCTGTGAATCAAAAAAAAAATGAAGTAGTTAATTGGCAACACATAAACAAAAATTGACAACGTATGGAGTTGAGCAATGTATACCTACATATACACCGCCCAGACGGACCTCCTACATGTAAAATATATGATATATGGATGTATATAATTAGTTTAATCGAAAAGAATTATTTAGAATACTTATTTAAAAATAAGAGTCACGTGTCACGGTTTATTAAATTAATACATTAAAAAACTTACAAAAAGAAATATGTAAGCTTGATCGCTTTTCAGAAACCATGGTAAGAAAAGCAGTATATTCTGGAACCTCAAATTCATTAAACTAGTTGCAACTTTTTCAACATGCATTTTAGAATACATAAATATTTTTAGAATATTTTTTTGTGATATGTAATGTTTACCATTAATTAAACGTTAGTTGCATTTATTTATTTTTCTTTATTTGTTAAAAATATATTTGGACACAACTGTTTGTTCTACTAATACTCGTATTTTTCTCCTCCTGTAGCTTCTTTCACTTATTCTGTATACTGTTCATGGTAATAAAGCGTGTATATTTATGTATTAAAAAAGAGATTTATTATTTGTTGCAAATTTGTTTTTCACTTCAAATTATAATAATTTATATTTGTGTAAATTAATTATTTTTAAGTTTGTTGTAATATTACTAAAAAATAAAATAGTATTTTAAGAATAAAAGTTTTTATTTAAACCACATTATAAAAAATGTAATAAACATTTAAAACTATGTATTAAATTAATAAAATTACTTAATTATTTTAAATAAGGCACACGAAAATACCATTCCCAATAACTGAAACAAAAAAATATATATTAACATATTTAAAGTCATTTTTAAATTTAATCGCTGAAAAAATCAAAACAAGTACATAACATTAACAATTCTACTGGGTATATCTATACTACTTATAAAAATGATACAACTAGAAATTCTGAATTTATTTTCTTCAAATTAAGCATAGATGTTTATAGCTAAGATAGTGCTATAAATTATAATCATTTCATTATTTTATGAAACTCCCAAACCTTATTTTCCTTAATAATGTGTGGGTCCGCTCTTGGAATTTGTACAGTCTTGTAGACGTCTTGACATGCTAAAAATGAGATGATCTATGTTTGCTTGAGGAATAGCATTCCAAGCCACTTGAATTTCATGCCTTAATTCCGCCAGTGTTTGTGGAGGATTTGATAACCTGCTTAGAATATCCCACACATGTTCTATATAACATTGACAACCTCAAAAAAATTCATCATCCCTCGTGTTTCTCTTTTATCCAGCACCTCTAATCCTTTGTATTCGATGTTCACGAAACCATGCTCGACAACACAGTAATACTGTGGACAAAGCCCGATTAACACGATGAGCAATCTCATGAAATGAAAGTCCAGCTTCACGTAGACCCACAATTCGACCCCTTTCAAACTGGCTTAGTTGTCTGAAATTTGCATGCCTTCGTACCGATGGCATTTTAAAATATTTAAATAAACTATCTAACACAAATTTAAGCCTTGGGACACACGAGCGTTTTATTAACATGAGTTTTGTAACACTCATTTCAGTATTTGATAAACAAAAATGTAAAGAACCACACCACTACTGCGCGTTATATTTAACATTTTACATTTCGGTTTATGAATTGCTGAAATGCGCGTTACAAAAGGTGCATTAATAAAACGCTCGCGTGTCCCAGGGCTAAAACTTTATATTGATGCCCAATGATTTGATAAGAAATTGATTTTCCAAATAGAAAAGACGCAAAAAATATGCCATCCGTTTTCTGTCTTACTTCAAATTTTTATCAAGTAACGGAGGCCGTACATAAACATGTGTGCTTAATTTGAAGAAAATAAATTCAGTGCTTCAAGGTGTACCATTTTTTATAATAAATATGTAGTATATATGAGTCGCTCAGTGCAACAGTGGTGGTCTAACCCACAAAATGAATATTTTACTTTTTATACATATCTTATAAAATAATAACTGCATAAAGTAATCCTTGTGCTGGCATATAGTAATAACCTAATGAAGGCTGCTTGGAAAATTATTACCTTAAAGGTAAAATTGCGAAGACTTGAAATCTGCATAATACGTAAAATATCGATTTTGTGGGTTAGGCCACTGTTGTGTTGAGGGACTCATATTTTATTTCATTTATAGAGTTTTTGATCTCTTGGTAAAAATGAAAGTATGTTGTTTTGGCGACACTGTGCTACTTTGTAAAAAAAATAAAGATTTACCACTCTCGATATCTAACACAAATACATTATTTATTGAACATCTGAAGTATTGGAATAAAAAATAATATGAA
Source organism: Hypothenemus hampei (assembly GCA_013372445.1). NCBI lineage: Eukaryota > Metazoa > Arthropoda > Insecta > Coleoptera > Curculionidae > Hypothenemus > Hypothenemus hampei. The sequence goes on along the minus strand of JABRWK010000520.1, from coordinate 7,132 downwards.
ACACACAATATTTTTCTAATATTTAACACTTTTCGTTGATTATTTCAAAAATCGCCTAGCCATCGACCAAAAAGCACGTTGCATGATACGGCAGACCTAATTTTTCAATTTAGAGATCGACAACCGGTTTGAGGAAATATGTAACGCATTGAAAAAAATCAATTTAACGGTCAGTAATATGCTACAGATATTGTAGAACAATGAAATTCGGTAAAAATATGTTTTAAGCAATCTTCAGAAAAAATTTGTCGTTATTTTTTTCTAAAAAACCCTAATATTACTTCTTGAGATTGCAAGCCAAATAAATGGGTTTTCGTTAAGTATGAGCTCATTTTTTTTGTGTAGTTCATTTTTTATATAAAATACGTTTGTCTTGTAATATGTTCCACAAAAATACAAATTAATTGAAACATTTAGTATAAAGTTAGGAAATATTTTAAATTGTAAATCCTTGTGTATAGTTTGGATAGTATGGATTTCGAAACCTGGTGTATAATACATATCATATAAACAGATAAGTCACAGGTTTCCATCAAAATTGCACTGGTGTATTTTCCGTAATGGAGAAGTGCTAAAAACTCCTTTGAATTTAAACAAAAAAATAAGTAAATCTAATATTTTCATCATTCAGCTGCATCTCGTTTTTATCCTACACTATTTATTCATAAACTGTATATTAGTGCTTTAGAAAATTGAACCTCAATTTGAGCTCTTTTCTTAAGACAAACTTGTATGTATCGCACTAATTGCTCAAGTCGAACCTCTTCTAGTCGTATTAAAGTTATAATTTTAATGATTATAAATTGTTATAACAAGATATTAGTCAATTTAAACGTTTTCGTATGACAATAATTGTACAAATGTATTGTATTGCGTTTTATAAAGAAATAAAAACACTAAATAGCACAGTTTCCCAAAAAATATTTGCTGTATCTACATAAAGTTTCTTAGATCAATTGATAACATTTTCAAATAAACTCAAATTTTCAAACAACTATGAAAATTAGTTCAGTTTTTGAGCCAAATTCCATGAAACTTTTTAATTCCTCATTCTCTTGCTTATTCAAATCATTATTTGCGCGTTAAATAAAACTTACTAGAAAACAGGCCACCACTACTCCAGCGGATCCGATAATCGTAGCATGAGTTTTTACAAAATCTTTTGTGAAGGTGAGACAACCTTGTGTATGCATGATAAATTCATTTTTTACTTCAATTTGTCTACAATTGATAGGTTGACCACTGGACGTTCTTTTGCAACAAGATTCTGGAATTTTGTCTCTCCAATCCTACCAAAATAATAAAAATACATTTCCAGAAGCACATAAAGTATTCACTTACTGCATAGCTATACACTCCACAGCATTTTAATTTAATTTGTGTTTCATCCCAAGCTTCAGTAATACGCCGATTACCACCATAATCACTCATGGACCTTTCCATTCCCAATCGAATTGTTTTCTCTACTTTGCCTTTAAATACATAACCAATTATTCCACCAATAAGCATCGTGACGAAAATTAGAAACAAAGCAGTAAAATACTACAAAAATGTAATTATGAAAAATATTATTCAACGTTCTAAATTTGACAGTTATTTACAATTACTAACATGCATCGGACTTCTTTAATCGAGCCAAGACAACCTAAGCAAGAGATGAAAATAACAGACAAGCCTGTGATGAGAAGAACATAGGCCGATCCAGAATATAAATTTGTTCCTAAAGTTCGTTGGCAAATGATTGATCTGTTAATGTCCATATTCCAATTCCAGCTGCTACTACGCCGCCAATCTAATAAAATTACTTGTATTAATTCCTTCTGGAAATTAAATTAATGCTTAATTAAAAAATATGTACGAATTGTGTAATTTTTAAGAAATTTAATCGTAAGTGATACAGAAAAATTATGGATAATTTGTAAGACTTCCCCCAAATTAAATGAACTTTCTTTGCTCATTGTTGGTCTAGACTATACTTATTATTATCATTATATCATTGTGTATATTCTATAAACGTACGTCAGCTTCAAAAACTTAATAATTATACACTATAATAAAGGTTGCCGAAATCTATAAAAATAAATACATACATCACAAAGCTTATAAAACTTAAATTAATGTACATTATGTAGTGCAGCGATATAAATATAAGGCAAAATAATAAAGGCAAGAATTTTTTTATTACTCATGAGTGGCAGATTCTTAGGTCTGATGAGCCGACTCTTAAATCATTCAGTTCAAATAACAGTAAACTAGCTGGGTATGTGCAGAATCTAAATACATATCTGGGCTTTAGAGCCATAGGGTATTAAGGCCACTTTTTATAATTTTGAGATTTTATATTTTTCTAACGTAATATGAGTTATTATGTAAGGAAAACACAAAAGCCCAAAATTTTTAAAAAGTGGACTTAATACCCTGTGACTTTAAGGTCCAGATATTGTGGAAAGTATGAAATAATATCACACATGAATTAAAAATTGTGAATTTCATTAAGTATGAACTGAACTTTTCTGAAACGAAATACATTATTTTGCGATTAAAAAGTAATTTTAGCAACAAATTCATTAAAAGAAAATAAATTCATCTTTAATTTAAATTTGTGATAGTTATAGGAAATTAAATATGGTTTATAACACGGGTACTCGAGTGTTTCCTTATGCTTTTTTCGTTTCTTTTATGTTAAAGCCTCTGGCTAGATAATCATATTTTAGACAGACACGCATTCACTTTTTTGAAAATGCGTGGATAATTTTGTATTGCTACAGACCATTTTAAGGCTTTAACAGAATAAATCGACAATAGGATTCTTAATCTCAAAAAACAGTTGAAAGTTGAAAGAACAATAGATTGTACATATCTACCCATACACCCAAGCTTAAAAATCTTAAATTGAAAAGTAACAATGCAATGTCTAACTGCCATTTTTAAAATCTTCAATATAAGTACATAGTTTTTAGACGAAATTTTAAACTGCGCTTTAGTAAAGCACTATTTGTCCACTGTTATCTTAACTACCATAAATTTATTATTGTATTTAGACCACAACATGAAGATTTTCGTTTTTCTAATAGTTTAATAAACAATAACAACCGAATATTTACTAGACATCAGGATTTAGAAAACTATATTCATAGCCACAATAAAAATAATAATGTGTAAGGCCAACAGATTAGTTAACAAAAAGTAACAATAACACCAAGATTCGTCTTGTTTTTACACAACACTGACTAAAACGTAGCCGAAGCCCCAAACGTTTCATATGAAAGAGTATTGTTCATGTTAAACTGTATATGAAAAGACTTTCTGGAAAGTAAGTCCCAAAATCCCCAACAATAAAGGCCGATAAAAAACTCAAACTAGTTTAAGTTCAGTTCAGTGATTTATTTTTTTTCACTGTATATGAAACCTGGGCACATTCCTATGATCCAGAGACTAAATGGCGATCAAGAAAATTCTGGATTTTCCATATTTAAAGAAATTTTACGTTCAAAAATCTACTAGAAAAATCTACTTCACACTTTTTGGTATTTGACATAATGTCATTCTTACCAGCTAATTAGAAAGAGTTTAGTATTCTTAAGAAAACAAAACTGCGAGTAAATATATTGCAAAGAAGATGCGGAATAGTTTCCAATAGTAGATATTAAATATCGAGGCATGCAAGTCCATCATTATGACAAGGAGTGGTTTGCATTGTGAACGAAGCGAGGGCGGCATTGCTCGAATTTGATGAACTTGAAGCCAAAGTTGTGGATGTAATTTTTCATAATGCTATAAATAATACATATTTTTATTTTAAGTCATCTTGGAAAACAATCGGTGACATTTGGACAACTAAATAAAACGTCGTTTCATTCCTCTCCGATCAATTAGTAATGGAATATAGACACACGATTTTTGAACAAAATGAATTTCTTCTGTAGAAACTATAACAGATGAGATTTGTAAAGTGATAATTATGACAGAATGGATTAGTAAACAGTTACTTTCAATCCACTTCACAAATTGAACAAGTCGAATTTCTAATACAGTTTATATGAAATAAAAAAGAATTTCATTTTTGCTGGATAACGCCCCAACACAGAGTCCAGTATCAACTTCTCGTTTGATTTAGCTTTTTCAAATTCTATTCTTAAACTGAAAAAACACTTAAGAGGGTAAAGATGTTTATACAAATTCATGTGGTTGAAGGTGTAGAAAAGTGTTTTACAGATCAAAATGGATTTTTTGAGCAGACTTAGAGACACTGCAAGCTGCCGTGAAGTGCGTTGGATTAAGGAAAGAATAGAAAAATATTTTCAAGAGGAAAGTTTCATTTCTTCTGTAGTGGGTTAAGAGCATAGCAATAACTCTTTCCTTTTGGAATATTAAATAAAAACAATAATTACATTATTGGATTTGAACAATGATCATGAACAATAATTGATGACCATAAAAATAATGATTTCAAGCTTCTTAACTGGAAAGCAGCAGTTGGTATATAATATTCCTTATCAGCTGAAGCACTACCTAGGGTTTCCAAATCTAATAAGTAGGAGAATGTGATATTTAAAATAAACATACATATATCAGATTGTATGATTTTCTTGTCGTAAAAAAAGTTCTGATTTTTTAACTACTTAATGGTAAACAAATTTGTGTATGTGGACATGCGGTAGTTTTTGTAATGAAACTTGGTTATTACAATGCAGTAGGGGTACTGTTTATGCACTTTTGTGCACTGACGGAGTAACCAATAAGGGAAACGGCGAACATTTCAAAATTTCGATCTCTTTTGGGTAAAATTGTATATGAGGATTTTTTTAAAATAATTTTAATAATTTATAGTACAAGTTTGTGCTCATAAACCAATAATTGGACCAGGCTTCTGAATCTTGTTGTGTTTTTTGGAGAAGGTTTACATGAAAGAATGCCTCTCTCTTCTTTAACCACTCACGAAACCACCTTTAATGACATACAAACTGTGTTTTTTCTTCAATTTTGTATACACAACAATTATAATAATATCGCAACGAATGAGTAAAAGACGAAGCAAAAGTTTGAAATACTTGTGTAGTTTTGTTGGTCAGTCGTTCTAGAATCTAGATCATGCAAGGCTATTGACAAAATATTATGTGTAGATCAGGCTTTAAAAAGATAGAAGATTAAACAGTTATAAAAAATTTTTCAGTATTTTGTTGAATATTTATTTAATCTAATGTAACATCACTGTAAATTTCCTTTTATAATGAATGTCCTTAATATTTGCAAATAAACAGGAAATTATTAATTCTCATAATAATCATTTCAAAGAAGAGGTCACTTTTTTCAAATGTAGCTCAAGTTTTGACTTAAATTCTAACGAGGGAATGTAGGAAAATAACGATGACGTTTAATAAAAGAGTTAAGGACTCTTTCTAAATAAGTTCTGTAATAAAAACGAAATTATTGATCGTCTTTCAGAAGTTAACATTTCAGTTACTACGCAACCAATTATTAGTTAAAACAGGAAAAATTGTTGCTTTTGGTAGAATATCATGCAAATTAATTGGTTATGTTGTTCGTATAGTCAAAATTTTGTAATGTTTATGGGATAATAAATTACTTACGTTATTGAAAACAATAACAATTAAAATTATTTAAAAAGAATATTGTTGTATGTTGGACTTCATGACTTATGATAAACATTTGAAATCAACAAAAAAAAGCAAGCACTAAAAATGAAATACTTACAAAAATAATCAAATTAACAACAAACAAGCTGTATTTCATGAAATACCCACAACCGTCCATATTTGATGTTCCCATTTAATGAAATTTAATGACATATAACAAAGAGGGAAATTACGAAGAAAAAACGAAAACGACAGAAATTTCTTGAAAAAAACAAACTTGATCTTCACACTTTCACATTCCAGGTGCGAATAATAAAAACGTTCTTTTGTCTTCTACTTCCACCAGTCGGATTCAGCCGTTCAAGAACCCTCCACATACACAACTGACTCGCTAGACACACTATTTAACCAAGCAAAAGAAACAGAAAGAACTTTAATTATGCGTCATACAAAGACCCCAAACGAAATGAGACATGTATTATTCATTTGAAATAAAGGTCTTTCATAAATTTATTGGATAAATTTAACAATTAAAAACGTATACGGGTTATGAATTATGTCAAGCAGTATATAAAATAAAACGGTTTTATAATAATAAACAACGTTGACCTATAAACGTGCCTTTACCAAGATGGTCAAATGCAATGTATAATCGACCCATGAGGACTTGCGCGCCTAGAGGTAGAATCATTAATACATATTACCATTTGCTAATCGTTGTATGAATAAATGTTTGTTTAAATTTTTTTTACAAAGCGTACTACAGTAATAGGAAAACTACCCGAAAGAAACCATTTAGAGTACGGAATTAATTAAATCAGTAAGATAATAGTGTTTGAAATGACGTCAATTCATGTCTTAGACTAAATTTTAATTCGTAATAGTACGCTACATAGTAATTAACTCTATTAATTGTACACATAATAACATTCATTTCACATGTTTAGGAAATTCATTTTGCTGCTGATGCTAACGTGACCTATACAATAAATTGACTGCAAACTATTTAACAAACCTAAAATCCATTAACTTCATATGTTACGGACAACTTGGTGGACCATACCTCAGAACTGTTTCAATAATTTTGAAATTGTCCTTATTTATTTAAATATTAACATTTTCGATCAAACAGAGGCGGGTAACACGAAATATTAATTTAAGAACCATGTAAGCCTCTGTAAAAGGCTGTACAGGTTCTAATTTTATTGAATTTGAGAGATTTCTCGCTTATTATGCAAAATAGAAAGATGCTGTTTTCGAGGCATTGTGCTACTTTTTTATTAAATAAAAAATGCCAGAAATAGATTTTCTCTAACACACTTTGTTTTTGAGATACAGGGCAATTATAAAAATTCGGTTGTTTTGAGAGCTTTTTTAGTTCTCTTTTGTATCTTAAATGTATGATAGCTTTTCGAAAAGTTAAAAACTGTTTCTTTGACATATAAAGCAGTGTCGTATTCGGTATTTTTCTAAAATCAATAACTTGTGAGATATAAATCAAAAATATTATTTTAAATGGTATACCCTGTATCTAT
>JABRWK010000518.1:14658-31492 GCA_013372445.1 Hypothenemus hampei | reverse complement strand
ATATTTTTGCAAAAGTCTTATCGGACCCAACATGAGATTGTTCATCATGAAAAATCCTAAGCAACCCAAGTCTACTACCCTTTGGCACATATATATATTTTTATATATATTTTTTATATAAAGCTCGGTTCAGACAAATACATATGTATATTACACCCTAGTTGGTCTTTCTCCAATAATATTTTTTGCATTTCTTCATTATTTTCCATTTTTTAAAGAATGAATTAAAATTTTTCGAATCGAACGCAATTTTTCACAAATTTGTTCGCTCGTTTTAGCAGCATGCATGGAAAATTTCAAAAAAGATGCGATCTGACTCACTGATAACTCTAATCGTGCTTTTCTGTGTTCAATTGTGGATATGTACGTAAACAGCATCACTTCTAATTCTTATGCTATTTCCATTAGTTAATTGTTTTGAAATTTTCACAAAAATTTAGTTTCAGGTGTTCGTTTGAAGAAACTAATTTTTAAAATCATAAACGTTTCGTTTAGTTCTTGCAGTCAAAACCATGCACTGATCTCAAGGTTGAGTTTCTAGCTAAGTAACAAACTTACCATGACTAAAAGGATTTCTTGTTAATAGTAGTATGTTTCGAGTCAATTACTTTTCTAAGGGCATCAATAAAGTATGTGTACTATTTTCAGTACTAAAACATAAGACAAGAAAAACAGAACATTAATTATTACAAAAGTTGTTTGTAACCAGTATGGAATAGTGGACTATTCTACACTGTTTTACTGCATCAATCACAATAACCGAAAAAATATAAGCCGTAGGAAAACCAAGTTTTATAACAATAATAGAAGAAACATGGGAATATTACTGTTTAAAAATTACATCATTTGAATGTGTGCTATTCTAGCGCACGTTCAAATAATTTTCGAATCTAGCATCAAGATTTGGAAAAACCGTTCAATATGAACCGTCCAAGATTTCAGCTACTTTTTGACGAATGCTCGTCTTAAATTGGACTACAGTAGCTGTATTATTCACATAAACACTGCTTTTGAAATATCTTCATACAAAGAATTACTTTTTGGAAAACATTCTCTTCACCATAGACAGTCATATTCGAGATATGGCAGGTTGCCTCGTCTTGTTGTATCCAAATATTGTTGACATACCCATGCCATTGTTATAATTATGGCTGCAGCATCCCCATATACTTTTTACAAATAACAGTAACAGAATTTTCTTACCCGTCTTCAAAAAAATAAGGACCAATAATGATAACATGGGATGTAAAAGGTAAAATAATAAGGTGTTTACTTCTTACAATTAGAGAATTATACTATAACTCTCTAAAAACCAGCGTCATTGCTTATTATTTTGAAGATAAGACAATATATTATATTATCTTCTGAATATGTAATAAACAATGCCGTTTGCTTATTTGATTATTTTCTCAAAATATTGTTTACATTGACTACGTTTATTTCGACGATTTCGATCCGACTGAAACTGAACTTAAACTCTAATGTTTATTTTGGGCGATTGAAATTAAGAATTAAGATTTATTTCAAGCCAGTTTCAAATCTGACTGGAGTAAAGTTTAACTAACTTTAGTTTATAGAAATTACAGGTTATGTTTGATATATTTATTATAAGGTAATACATAAACAGCAAATGTAAATGAAGGGTCGCGGCAAAAAACTATCAAAGTCCACTTTTTTTCAAAATTGAGATATCGATAGAATATGGTAGCCCAAATTTAATAACTTTGTTGGGTAGAGTTAATTTGAGAAAATCTTATATATTTTCTGAGATTTTCCATTTGAAAATAAGCGGTATTTGCTAAAAATGATCAGAGTCCACGTGTCAACAACAAAAAATGATGAGAGTCCATATTTAACAACGATAACAACAACGTTGCTAAGGAAAACGAGCCCTTAACGGTACCATACAAGCCTTATTTGATCATCTCATTAAAATGTAAAGAGACTTTAAATTTTAAAATTGTGTTCCAGCAAAATTAAGTAAAATGGACTTTGATCGTTTTTAGACACGACCCTTCAAATGTTAACACTTTTTTATTTATTTTCATTCTTATACGAAAATCACATGAAAGCTTAACTCCAAATGTGAAATCAGCTCATTACAAACTTGACAGGTACTACCACTTCCTTGTAAAGTTAGCTATAAATTTTTAATCCAGACCGATTTTTGGGTGTATTTCGTATTTTCAAGCCGCTTGACTTAAGTCAATCCTACAATTTTTTAGGATTGGGTTGAAAATTTCAAGCCGTATCAAACGCTAATCTTTACCGTTTTCATCGACAATTTTTGAGATTGAGTCAACCCGCTTCAGTTTCAAACCAGATTGAAATCGTCGAAATAAACGTGGTCATTATGATACGTCTCAGCCAACCAATTAAAAATTGAACTGAATATAATTAAACTTTTCAAACGGCCTTCTGAAAATCCAGATTTGCTTCCAATATGGATAGTTTGTGGAAGGATTTTGACATGAAAATTCTTTGTAAGATTTTGAAACTAGTTTCAAACAGTCAGTTTAAAAGTACTAATGTTTCTTTACTAACAATCTTTCTGATTTATTTTCATTTAATATTTTAAGTTTGTTAATGATGGAATTGCCACTTTAGCATTTGGAATCAAAGCGGATTTCCTTAGAGAACCAAACAATAAATTTTAAAAATCGGGGAAAACTATAACAAACCTCACTGGATATTTGAAAATTTTAAAACTCCTTATACTTTATGCCTTAAAGTAGTTAGTGTTGCTAATGTTACTTGGATCCTCTCTAAATTTTTGAGAAATTTTATTTTTAAAGCTTTTAAAAATAGTTTTCTTTAGCGAATACATCACTGAATATTTCTACAATATCATTATTGAAATTATTAAAATTGCGAAAAGAAAAAAACATCAAATTATAACGAAAGGATATGATAAATTTATTTTTCGAAACTGGAAAAGCTCTAAAACTGAAGAAGGCGATGTCATTTAAATTAGATAGTCTACGATAAATAAAACTACCTACTTTAGTAAAAGATAAACAATATTAAAAAAGTAAATACCCAACATTGTGATTCATACTTTTTGATAAATTCTATAAATTTTAAGCAAGGACAATATTTGAGTAATGATGATGTTACAATTAAAGCTCTGGTATTTTTTTTTGCTAGTTTCGATTCTGCACCTACAGCCTTTGTTTTGACTCTGTCGAATTAGTAAGAAATTTAAAGCAAATTAAGAGGACACAGTCAAGAAACACATAAATCAAATATTAATTGCATTGAAATATTTTTATATTATTCTTCTGTTTTTTTTTAAACTACATCTATACATCAGATTTATCACCAATTAGGTCGAAAAAATCATCTCCTTGCTTATTGTAAGTTGTCAGAGTGATTTTGCATGTTCTAATTGCGGACATGACAACTTACTGGAGGACCAGTCTAGTGCATATCATGACGTAGTTTCCCTAATTTTCAATCACGTATCCTTCTAACGAAACATGTGTAACGTTTCGCCACAGCTAATTGAAACTATGTTTCAAGACGACAATGGACCGAAACAATAGCCCCCTAACAATACAAAAAAATCCACGCCCACTCAAGGCTGAATGCTGTGGGTACTAGCTAAATAGTCGTAATTACGAGACTTATTGAATAGGTACCCAACGACATTTGAAATCCACTTTTCTACATAGTGATAAGCCACATAAACACAAAAATCAATATTATTGTTTCTTTCAAACCTAGTAATACATAATAAGCGATTGTAGAAGAGTTGTAGCGGTCATCCTACGGGTATCGACATAATGCCGAAAATTTTCAAGTTTCACTAATACATTTTAGATTACGTTCAAAAACTTTGACGTGCAATAACTCAATAATTTGTTTTTGTGGCTTATCACTATATAGAAAAGCGGTCTTCATTTGTCAGTTCAACGAGTATGCATTAGTGAGTGTTTGTTATGTTCAACAATTTAAGATAAATTTAAGGAGCAGTTTCGTCTTGATAATTGTTGGAAATGGATAAGTTCGTTTTCACATATTATTCCAGAATATAGAAAAGTAGAAAAAGAAACAAGATCAGTGACAATGCATGAATAAGTTATCAAGTTAGAATAAAAAATACAGGGTGTTGCAAATTAGTAGGCCAATCTGTTAACCACAGATTCCTTGAGTGAAAATAAGTAGACTTTCCTTATGCGACTTTTTCCCTAGACGCTTTGTATTCAATATACAGGGCGTCAAAGTTGAAAAATTAAATCACATTTTTTTTAATACCTCTGAAACTCTTCCACCTAATTTCATGAAATTTAGTGGGTGGAAGTTTTTTGGGATGAGAAATTAAAATTTTAGGTCGATTTAAGTGTATCTTCTAGAGGGCGCCACAAGCGACGATTTGGGCCCCTTTAAACCGCTACAATTTTTTTGTGCTACCCTGTATGCTATTTTGGATTAGAAAAATTTTTTCTCCCATGTTTTCAGTTTAAAAAGGTATAGTTTATTGAAGTCACTAGGAGCAATGGTTTCCGAGAAAAACGCATCAAAAGCTGATGCATGCAAATTTTCAGAGAGCCAAAATCACTTTTCTGTTTTATCTTATTTTTTTATCGGTAAAAACAATGATATGACACTTGAAAATTTAAAAACTATTAATTTTAAGTCAAAATAGCCAGTGTAATGTAAAGAAAGAAAATTTTGTTTTTAGACCCAACAATAGCTTTCACTTCACTGTGATAAATTGTATGCATTATCAGCTTTAGATGCGTTTTTCTCGGAAACCATTGCTCCTAGTGACTTCAATAAACTATACCTTTTTAAACAAAAAACATGGGAGAAAAAATTTTTCTAATCCAAAATAGCATACAAAGTAGCACAAAAAAATTGTAGCGGTTTAAAGGGGCCCAAATCGTCGCTTGTGGCGCCCTCTAGAAGATACACTTAAATCGACCTAAAATTTTAATTTCCCATCCCAAAAAACTTCCACCCACTAAATTTCATGAAATTAGGTGGAAGAGTTTCAGAGGTATTAAAAAAAATGTGATTTAATTTTTCAACTTTAACGCCCTGTATATTGAATACAAAGCGTTTAGGGAAAAATTCACATAAGGAAAGTCTACTTATTTTCACTCAAGGAATCTGTGGTTAACAGATTGGCCTACTAATTTGCAACACCCTGTATATTAATGATGTAAACTACTCAATTTATCTCAATAACAATTATCAGATCGGATTATTTCGTGTCATATAAATATAGATAGAAGTTATCATACCGTATAAAGATGACCCGTAACCGTGATCATTTTCCAAATATTTGACATATTTAGAAGAACATCTTTTGAGAATTTTATTTTTTATTAGAGGTTCGTTGAAAAGAATGTAGATCAATGTTTAATATTGTAAACGAAGGTCATTCTGAGAGTGCAATAATTTAAATTATTCTTATTCTTTACAGAAATCACCGTGTACTTTAGGACTTACAAAATAAGGGGCATATTCTTATTTAAACAATAAAATATATCTTCATCCTGCCGTTGCTTTTATCGTAAGTATAAATAGTAATAATTTCTAATATTAAATGATATAACTGTAATAATAAGAGAAAATTTCAAAATTACCAGAGGCCATTTGCGGTAAAATATTTAAGTACGGTTAAAATAAACTATGATATCCAGAAACATGTATGTATAGTCTACAATTTTGAATCGAAAGTACATTACAAAAGGCCTAATGTCTCAATAACAATTGGAACTTGGAATGTAGTTCAAGTTTTAAGAGAATCGATATAAAATGACGAGAATTACCTTACACAAAAGCTATAGGCAAAATGTACTGCAAAATAATTAATGACCACCAAAAAGTTGCGGTACATCAATGCAACGTCATTTTTTAAAAACAGAATCATCGCAATAGATGATGGTACTTTTATTGCAAAAGTTTCTGAAATAAAGGGAAATGATAGTTTATATAGTGTTTCTTAATTACGTTTGAAAAATTTAAGGGTGTAATTCTAGATTAATTTTAGATAGAAAATGTCTAATAAACATATGCCCCCCATATTTTGTTTTCAAAATATAGGGAGTTGAAATGTACCAAAAAAATCGTTTTCTTGAATATTTTCAAAACGGCTCAAATTGGATATTTATTACATATTTGCATACTACATATGTATATTTCAAATATCCAATTTTAACCGTTTTGAAAATATTCAAGAAAAACGATTTTTTTTATACATTTCAACACCATGTATTTCGAAAACAAACTATTTGTGGACATATATTTATTAGATATTTTCTATCTGTATTTAATCGAGGATTACGCTTTTAAATTTTTTACACGTAGTTAGGAACCCTGTATATACAGAGTGCGCATCCAAAAGTTTACAAAAGTGTATTTTTCAACTTATTCTTAGACGAAAAAAATTATAATAAAAAGAACCGTCGAACATCGATTTTATTTTGGAGCGGGATGTATTTTTTGGTATTCCCAATCCCGTAAATTCAGCCCCTAACCGAAAATGACTTTCGTTGATGTGAAATAAATTTCGGCTCTGAAATCTTATATGGATGGGGTGTCGAGTGGAGGTCAATTTGTGGACATGTTTTCAAAGACATCCAGTTTGTTTAAATTTAGATGGATAGTTTACGGGGAATAACGCCACAAAATGTATTTGCCTAATAAATGAATTAAAAAAAAATTACTCCAAATTTACTCTAGTGTTCGCTTATCTTAACATATTATTTTTTTTAGACTGTTGAATAGCCTCACATCATTACAAAGTTAATTGAAATTGTATTTCATTTATTACAGCACTGAAGCCCAATTATTCAAAGAAAGATATTCAAATAAATATTTATTTTTGCCATAACGTATTCGATCTACCGGCGAAATTTAATAAAAGAGAGTCAGTTCAAAATAGAAAAGGGAATATTGAAAATCCTTTTAAAAACGAGGCATCGGAGGTGTCGGTTTTGAATCATACTACTATAGATCCTACTGTGAACAGAAAAAAAATTATCCGATGTTTCTTTACTACCACTCAAAGAGTAGATACTTAAAAAAATAAATTTTATCCCTACAAAATTCTTTTAATTCCTGGTGCAAAACTTAAACAAATATGATAAATTGTTGCTGTTTACAATTTTGGGGTAGTATGAGAAAACGAATCAATACTGGCCGGCATTTCCTTTTTGATATCTGTATTTCTGTTGAATGTTCTTTGTTTCTTTCTCGATGGCAAAGTTGGTATTGGTCAGATAGCAACCCACGAAGAACATTCAGCATCCAGTAAAACTAAATGTGTGAGCAGAAATTTTCAAAGATCTTATTGTTGAACCATTCATTTTATCCGAAAATTTAAATGGCAAAATGTATGTCTTTGTTGTAATGTAGTGTTAATCCTTTGACAGACTACTCCTCCACATTATGTTACATGTTTTCTTTAATGCAATTCTTAGATAATACTTTCCCTGAATGATGGATTGAAAGAAGAGGGCACATGGAGTGGCCTGCACGTTTGATAGATTTGTTATTACCGGACTTTTTTTTATGAAGACGTCTAGTGGAAAAATTACAAAATTTGCGGGAGCGAATCTGTAAATTTGTACTGTAGCTGTAAATCAAATTACAGCGGCAATGTTACAAACCAATTTGAACAATACCTCTATTATTATATGGAGATGGGTATTGACCCTTTTCAACATTTACTAACCTAAAACACCTGGTAGATAATTTGCAATTGTGAAATTTTTGATATTATTTCTTGTAAACATTTTAAAAATAACACATCATTCGATACTTTATTTTATTTAAAGTTTCAGGGCTGAAAGTCATCTCCAATCAGTAGTTAAAGTTACGAGATTGGAAATATAAGAAAAACGCACCCCCCTCCAAAACCAATTCGAAGGATCTAGTCGTATTTTTAATTTTTTTTCGCTTAAGCTGAGATATACGGGCTGGTAAATTTTAGATGGTCCCTTCTTTATAGTTTTAGCGAATGGTGAATAGTGTCACACGCAGATAAACTTCAAATTTGCTCATAAATTTAGAGTTTGATGTGCCATTTCCGGGTGAGAGGAGTAGTGTGAGATGTATTATTTTTCTTTCTTTATATGGATAGATAGAGATGAAATTCTACATGCTTGCCACACTTAACTTTGTGTGTTTATGCATGGGAAAAATCAAGATTGATCGAACACTTATCATGTACTCACATTTGCACTTAAAACTATTGTACAACTGAAAATGTACAACTGGAATGTACAACTGGAATGTACAACTGGAAATGAATTATTGCCTAGAAAAGTTTCTAAGATGGGATGGCAGGGGGAATGAATACATGAGGAAATGGTCCATAATTTAACAAACGATGTCGAAAAGTATTTTAGTAAAAAAGCCTTTAAGCCATTTAAAAAATTAGAACAAAATAATTAGAATTACATTTAATACCCAATTCAAGCAAATTTTAACTTGTAATATGTCAACCAGAAGTTGGTACTGACCTTCATTTACGTATAATTTAGCTTTTCTTATTTAGAGATTCTCATATATTATTATTCATTTGAAAGGTCATGCAAAGTCATATACTAAAACGTAATAGATTTACATCAGTTCTCGAGAGTAGTTAGTCGAAACAAATTTCACATTTAGTTTTGTAATTTAATAATTTTAATTGTATAGATTGTTTATTAATCGGGTTAGTTATACTCATTATTTGGTAAGATTATCACAATTGTACCATCAAATTCATATTTTAATGCAGTGGAATTTTTTCTTCAAGTCTTAATTATCCTGTGTATTTTTTCTTTTTTTAAAGAAAAAAAATGTTAACGTACTTACTCGTTGGAGCTGTGGCTGTGGGTTTGTGGTATCTCTTCATTAGGCCTCTGAGTCACTTCGAGAGGATGGGTGTAAAACAACTAAGACCATGGCCAATAGTGGGAGACTTCCATGTATTGGTGTTCAGGACAAAGAGTATAGGCGATTTTATCAAATATGCTTATGATTCTTTTGGCAAAAGTCGGTATGTTCATATTTAACATAATACGTGTTCAGGCTTAAATGTTTATCATTTGAATAGGTACGGAGGCACATATCAGTTCACTCTTCCTTCTCTTATACTTAAAGATCCAGAGTTAATTAAGCAAATAACCATTAAAGATTTCGATCACTTTACTGATCATAGAGCATTTGTTAATCCGGAGGCTGATCCATTATGGTCCAATAATTTATTCGCATTGACTGGTTAGTATTTTGGTGCTATTCAAAGCACTGGTTGACAAAAATTGTGATTTATAAGGTCAAAAATGGAGAGAAATGCGTGCCACATTAAGCGGCTCATTCACAAGTAGCAAAATGAAGCACATGTTTGAGGTAATCAATGAGGCTGCTCAAAATTTCTCAACACATTTTATGAAAAAGAAAGAAAATTTAATAGAACTGGAAATGAAAGATGCATTTACCAGGTAATAATTTATATTACGTATTTGCAAAATCAACCGTGACATTACAATTTCAGATTTACCAATGATGTCATTGCGACTAGTGCCTTTGGGCTAAAAGTAGATTCCTTGGAAGAACCAAACAATACATTTTATACAATGGGCAAAGCTATTACAAATTTTTCCTCATTTTTGGTAACTCTAAAATTCCTCCTTTTCATGGTACTACCTAGTATTTTCAAAGTAATTAACGTTCCTTAAGTAGTGGATTAACGTATCAAGCTTGGATTTGTTTTAGCATTTCAAACTCACCATTGTTAGCAGAGCTCCTACTACATACTTCCAAAATACAATTACCGAAACTATTAAAGTGCGAGAAGAGAAAAACATTGTGAGAAAAGATATGATCAATTTACTTTTGGAAGCAAGAAAAGGCAAACAAACAGAAGAAAGCAATGCCATTGAAACTGGATATGCGACGGTACAAGAAGATTCATATTTCGGTAGACTTCAAAATTTACAATATTATTACCTCCACTATTTTTGAAATATACTTCCAGATAAAGTCAAATTTAAACAAGCGAAATATCTGAGCGATGACGATATTACCTCACAAGCTTTAATCTTCTTTATTGCTGGATTTGATACTGTATCCACAGCACTTTGTTATGGCGCTCACGAAATAGCAATGAATAAGGACGTTCAAGATAAATTAAGAGAAGAAATTCGTGAAACTGATAAACTAAACAACGGAAAACTTAGTTATGATGCTTTATTAAAAATGAAATATATGGACATGGTATTTTCTGGTAAAATGATTTTAATTTAAGTTAAAAGGGAAATAACCAAAACGTTTATTTTTTCATAGAAATATTGAGGAAATGGCCACCAGTATTTTCAATAGACCGAGTTTGCACAAAGCCCTATACAATTGAACCAAAATATCCAGATGAAAAACCAGTGCATTTGAAAGTGGGCGATATATGTTTATTACCCATGTTTGGTCTTCACAGAGATCCGAAATATTTTCCGAAACCAGAAGTCTTTGACCCTGAACGATTTTCAGACGAAAACCGAGACCAAATTATTCCATATTCATACATCCCATTTGGTTCTGGTCCAAGGAATTGTATCGGTTCCAGATTTGCTATTTTGGAATGCAAGGCTCTCATATACAATTTATTGTTAAATTTCGAAATTGTTCCCACTAAAAAAACCGCAAATTCTCTGAAGTTTGCACGAGGTTCATTTCAAAATGCTGTTGAGGGTGGATTTTGGCTCGGTTTGAAACGTATCGAACAACAATAATTATTGTTGTAAACAATTATAATCCTTTCTTGTTATAAACAAAAAGAATTGATTCAATATCTAATTAAAAAGTCTATTGAAAATCACCTTGGATGTTAGGAATTCGAATACACTTTATGAAGTGTAATATTCATTATAATTAATAAATATACTATTTTTAATGAAAAATGTGTTCTTCTGTTGTCGAAATTTATTTTTTATCAATATTACCAATTGTAAGCTTTTTTCGTGCTACTGGTGCTATCCTAACTAAATTGGAAAGTTTATAAATGTAATATTCAGTTACTCATGAAACTTAACTATCAATTCATTCTCAATAATTAACCGAAAAGTATTGAACTCACTACTTGCCTCGTATGCATACGAGGTGTGGAAATAAAGTCATGAGAGTGTTACCGTAGTGCCCAATCCGGTAATACTTTTGGCTTGCCGTTTTAGGATTATGAAGTTGGACATATAATGTGTAGCATCATTTGTTTGTTCGTGGTAATTTTTTTTTTGTAGAAGCTCTTTTTCTTTTATGTCACAAAAATAAATGACAAAAATTTCAAGCAACAGTGTGCGTTCAGCTTTTGTTTCCGTCTTGGACATAGTGCGACAAAATCTTTTTCAAAAATTTCAGCAACTCTACTAAAACAGTGTTTTGTTAAGGGGTAGGGGTTTTCAGATGGTCTAACACAATTTCGAAAGAAAGAGAAATGATTGAAGATCAGTCTCGTAGCGAAAGATCTTTTTGTTAAAGGTTTGAAAAAGTTTCTTTTGAACTGTATCTAAATCTGAAGAAAAACCCTTATCACAAACAGTTCAAAATTATTGTCGCTCTTTTTTGTAACCTAAAAGGAAAACAGTTTCTACAAAAAAAATTACTACGAACAAACAAATGATGCCAAGGTATCAAAACTCCCAATGACAGTATATTATATGTTCAACTTCATAATCCTAAATTATTTGCTAAACTAGTTCTATGTCGCTTATCTATTTTTAGAGATAAAGAATGAAACAGGAAGTTCCACTTGGCTTGGATATTTGAAGAATTGTACAAGACCTATTCATTGATACACTGTTTATATATTTTTCATGAATTCCCTTTCTTAGTTTATTAACTCTTTAAGGGACAGGAAAATGATGTCAATTAAAGCCTTAGGGAAGCAAGGTTTTAGATTAATTTATTATTATTTTCAGGTGTTGCGTTGCTGTTCAACAATTTGAATTACCTTACAACTAGTTATTTGAACTTGAATAAGTGGTTTATTTTGTGGAGAATAATTTTTTTTAGGTAAAGTTTATGTACCTTTGCCCTAAAAAGAATTAAGTCGATTTTCTAGAAATTTGTCCTAACATATTTAGATTTTCCTACAAAACAGAAATTTCAATTTCGAATTATTCCAAGGAGTTAACCTTAACACCGTTAAACAGTTATGGTAGTAACATAACCATAATTGACACGACGATCTACTTTTACAATTCATAGTAAGACTGCAGGATTTCCGAAGGCCAAAAGATATATCGTTGTTGTGACTGTTTTTTTTTGTTAATTATAAGGATAAGCTACTCTTATATTTTAAAAAATCTAAACGAAACTAGAGCTAAATGGCGTCCAGTCGCATTTCTTATTTTCCTATTAACTGATTTAACCCCATGAAAGCATACACCGCTCGAAGCAACAAAAACCTTTTGCTACAAGTACCTAGTTATAAATCATAGCTTTACACACGTATTACATAAATAATTCTTTTCTATAGGCGACTATAAAAGGTTACTTTACATTTTACATTGGTTTACACTTTACATAAGCTTATTTGAAAATTTGAATTAGAATAATTTTAAATGAACTAATCTTTTATTAGAGGAAACCAGGTAGGAACTAGATTTGATAAATAAATAAAAACTATAACAAACTAACTAATGACTAAAAATAGCATAGTTTATATTGTGTCGATTCACTTACAGTTCATTCATTTTAATTTTGGGATTACATCATTGACAAATAATGTATGACGGAAAATTTGCCAACTTTTAAAATAAAAAAAAAAAAGATTTTCTCTTTGTTTAATAAATGTATTATTGTAACAACATTTTATTTTTGTAAAGTTGAATGTTCTTAAAATACGATTTAAATTTGCTGCGATGCCACAATTATTTCAAAATAATTACGTTCATTTTGAATTTCAAAGTAACGTTTGTTGATTTTTCATATTAAACTGAAAAGTGTGTTATTCGGGTTTTTCGGTGAATTGACTTAGTTTTTATGTGCACTTATTTTGGATGACTAGTAAGAAAACTACTGCGTTTATTTTTTTTAATTAATTTTTACTTCTAGCTTTCAGTTAAGAATTTTTGTTCGTGACTATAAAAACTGGTTTTCTTTTAATTCCAAGTTATAAGTGTTGTTATTATTGGAGATGATTCAAAAATGGAATGGAAAGAAGTAAGTTTATATATCAAATGAATCAGTTCTTCTAATAACCATCAACTTTGGAAAAAGAAATTCAATTAAAAAAAATAATCATAACAGAAAATTGAAAAAAGCTTTAAATTTATTTTTTAGGAGCGAATTCAACTACACAATATCGTTGCCTGAAAACAACAGTAGGATATGTGGAAAAAATCAGGTTTAGAGATCTTCATGTTAAAATATTCGAAATAAGTCTACTTGTTCACTGCAACCTTAAGATATATCAAAAATAAAATATTATTTCTCAGAAACCTATTTAACCTTGTGTAGCTTATTATTATTATTTAATTTTTATTTACGTTTTTCTCAATACAAATTTTTTTCACATATCCTACTGTTGTTTTCAGGCGACGATATGTAAAATATGTATATTGTATTGTATTATATGTATTTATCGTGCTATTTTATATACTTTAAACACATTTTGGCAAACGTGCATGTCACTGTGACGTTTGTCTTGTCATAGCGTAATCCCAAAATTAAAATGAATGAACTACACGAATTTAATTCTTGTGCTTGATTTTAGATAGATGTGTTGCATTTTGTTTTTTTATAACTGATGGGGTATTCAACCTATTTAGTATTTAATAAATTAGTTATTTTTTATTTATTTCGTATTTGAAGGGTCGCGGCAAAAAACGATCAAAGTTCACTTTTTTTCAAAATTGAGATATCGATAGAATATGGTAGCCCAAATTTAATAACTTTGTTGGGTAGAGTCAATTTGAGAAAATCTTATATATTTTCTGAGATTTTCCATTTGAAAAATAAGCGGTATTTGCTAAAAATGATCGGAGTCCACGCGTCAACAACGAAAAATGATGAGATATTTAACAACGATAACAATAACGTTGCTAAGGAAAACCAGCCCTTAACGATACCATATAACAAGCCTTATATCTCATTAAAATATAAAGGGGCATTAAACTTTAAAATTGTGTTCCAACAAAATTAAGTAAAATGGACTTTGATCGTTTTTAGCCGCGACCCTTCATTTCTTAACATTAAAGGTATAAAATCAAATTAATCAAATCGATTCCTTTCCTCAGCGCCCTTATGAAGGATTTTTTGATTTAAGGTAATTTTAATTAAAATTTTCCGTTAATATACGATTTACACATCTGATAAGAGCTTTTTCTGGAGTGACCTAAGCTTCAAATTTACAACTTAATTGTTTAATGATTTTTTTATTAATAAGCATTTTTAACTATATTCCAGGTAGGTACCTACAACCAGTTTGAATTATTTTAATAACAATGACGTAAAAGTTTTAGCAAAAAACAATCCTTAAAGCCAATTTTGGAATTTCAACCGTATAAAGGAAGAACAGTTGGGACTGGATTTTAACTGAGCCGTGACAAGAACTTGTCCTAATGTGGGGTGTTAAATATTTTGCAAATTTAAAGAAAACATAAAAATTATAGGAAAAATACAAATGTTGCAAAGGTGGCTCGCATTAAAGTAGATCACACTGCTAACGAAGCTAACATAATGCTAACGAAGCTCTTTTTCATTGTTTGTTGCCTTATTTTCCATTTAAATTCTATGAATTAAAAGTAAAGCCTATTCTTTAACCGAAACCATAATTAATCCTACCTTACCTTACCTAACAAGTTAATCCTCTCTGCGCAACCGCTAGTACTTAATATTTATTTCATTAAAAGTGGCATGGAATTAAAGCAATTACTGATACTGTTTGATAAACACAATAAATGATATTGTTGTTTAAAGATGATTTGCAATCGTGAACCAAATTCCTCACATTAGACATATTGAAAACTTCTCCATTTTTGTCAGGAGTTCGTCAAAGTGAATGAAGATCAATTTTAATTAAATTAATTAATTTAATTTATGTAAGTATTTAAAATAATATTTCGCATAAAAGCATTTGCATTACAATATTCCAGTCCAAGTATTGGGGTAAGTGTGATCTTTTAACTTTATTCGCGATGATAAGTAAATAGTTATACGTGGTTTGTCTTAAAAATAATGATAATGATTCTGGAAAACTTTTTATACTGAAATTAGGTTCAAACACACTTAGCACTTTCCAAAGTTCCCTTGAGTTCCATTGAGAGTCTATCCACTACGTCCAATGTTTCTGCAAATCTCCATAACAGTGCTGGCTCAACGGAGACATTGCTCACTGTCCACAGTCGTCACAGTGGACGTTTTCGACAGTTCCAAAATGGGTTCCTTTTGGATCTGAGTTGATACGAGGAAAGAAAAAAAAATCACTCAGGGTCCAGTCTGAGCTGTAAGGTGATTAAGGAAGCACTGAAATACACTTGGTAGCAAAAAATTCTCTTTTCGTCAACGCAATGAGGCTCGATGTATTGTTATGGCGAAGGACCCAGGCATGCTTGATCTCTGGGTGGACGTCTGTGATTAGTTTTGTTTCCTCGCCTCAAGTCTAACCTGAAAGGAACCCATTTTGGAATTGTCGAAAATGTCCAAGCCACCGTGACGAGGCCATTGAACAATGTTTCCGCTGAGGATTTCCAATACTGTTATGGAGAATGGCAGAAACGTTGAACGCGGTGTATAAACTCTCAAAGGGTCTACTTCGAAAAATGCTAAGTGTATTTGAACCTGTTCAATAAAAAAATTTTTCCAGAATCATTCTCATTATTTTTGAGACACATCACGTATTATCATTGTGTATCATCAGTGTATCTCATCATTCTCTAATACCTTCAGTAACAATGGATGGAGATACATTGACACACACAAGACAGAGGTATACAACATAATAGTGAGTATCATTCAATAAAATTGTCTAAAAAATAAAACAGCAGCTAAAATATAAATGAAATCAAAACTAAGAAGTGTCTTTGTGTAAAAGCAAAATTCAATGTAATTCAAGATGCCATAAAAGTGGTACATACATTAATAAATAAACTCTTTAAAAATCTTAAAATAAACTCAAAAATAACACTGGTTTACAAAATTAAATATTTGATTTCCCACTCGACCAATTGATACATGAATGTACTCATATACGTTTAGTGATCAGAAAAAGCAATATAAAAAATTTTTCAAACGGGGGAATTTCTGCTGAGGATCAAATTTGTGTTTTTCGGNATATGTCTTTATTTTCAATTTTTTGAAGATCAAACGGTAATACTAATCCATAACAATTACATACCACTGGAAAGAAAATGAAATTGCGCATCCAAATGTATTTTTATCATTCAAATCGGATAAAAATTGGCTGAGTTGTATGCATTTTTTGAAGAATTTCAGCCACTTCCCTCATTTAAATCAGTTTTTTACATGACAAGTAATTCCAGTACACCAAGTTTTCAATTTTTAATCGATACTTTATTCAATTACAAGAACTTAAACACCAATTTAATTAGAATCGGATGTAAAAGGAGAACAGTATTTTTTTTTAAATTGTTATTACAAATTTTCTTGATAACTTTCGTTCATTAACCAAACATTTTTCTAAATTGACAAGTGTCAGTTTATTCACAAATAAATATTTATATACTATATATTATATACAGGGTGTCCCGTAAACCTTTGATAACCTTGTAACTGGTAATAAGAGAGATCAGTTTGAATAGATTTAGCTAAAAATAGTATTATACAAAGTGTTGTCGTTTTTCAGTTATTAGCGTTTTAAGATTTTTCTTCGCATTTAACATTA
>JABRWK010000517.1:0-28158 GCA_013372445.1 Hypothenemus hampei | reverse complement strand
TATGGTTCAAATTAGTTTTGGTCAATATTGTAAAATAGTAGCCCTTATTAATAATAACTCGTAAGCGACGTTGTATCGCTGAATCTCGAAGGATTCCTGAGATATTAAATAAAAACCATTTCTTGGGGGCCACTTTCGAACGACCGTAGCTCTCTTACGAGACTTTTGCGGACCCATGTTTATACAAACTTTTTTTCTTAAAATAGCCTCAAGAATCGCCCCTTAAAATATTGACATTCAATTATGAAACACCCTGTATGACCCGCCCAGTCCCATTTCAAACGTGTTATTCTTTTTGTAGTGTCTACTACTTTTGTTCTGTGATGCACTTCAATATTAGGAACTATGTACATTTAGGTTATTATTAACATGGAACTCTTTACGGTTCATTGGGTCACCCTTATTTTATTTATTGTTTTCTTTGTTAAAATGTGTGCCTCCGAACCGCATATCAACACCGGAAAGTCGCATTAGCCATACACTTTGCATTTGAGGTATATTGTGATATCTTATTTAAACACACATTTTACTTTACCGTATAACCCAGGCCAGACGGATTCTTTTGTCCCGTTTGTCCGTTTGGAATAGTTGGTTTTAATATTAGTTGGCAAACTTCAAGACAAACGAATGTCAAGCTCGAATATTTATCTACATTGCATCTTATCTAATTTGTTAAAAATCAACACAATGTCGTTACTAAAACATAAAAAGTTGAGTTATTTCTCTGAATTCATATTAATTCTAACATTCTCTACGTTGTTTTCTTTATAATTCATTCTAGAAGGATCGTAAATA
Source organism: Hypothenemus hampei (assembly GCA_013372445.1). Lineage (NCBI taxonomy): Eukaryota > Metazoa > Arthropoda > Insecta > Coleoptera > Curculionidae > Hypothenemus > Hypothenemus hampei. Next base: position 27,363 of record JABRWK010000517.1, on the reverse strand, counting down.
ATTTTGAGGAAATTGTGTTCTCTTGATGAATTCCTCTTTTTTTTCTTAAGGCTTTAAGAAGCTCGTGGTGGCTTAAGTGTCAAATGCCTTTTCGAAGTCCACCAATGTTAACACTAGGAATTTATTATATTCCATACATTTTTCGATTATTGTTCTTATAACGTATAGGTAGGTAATCATCGGATCCATAGTCCGTTCAAAATGCAGTCTATACTCTAGGTTGGGATAAGACGGATATTGATGTGACTTTCCTAGTAATTATTTTCATAATCAATGTGGATAAAAAAATAGAAATCGACCTAGGTATAGTTTTGTAGTCCAAAAATTTTGCCATAGTGCATGATAGTAATAATGACATTGTTCTACATACTTGATGTACATAGTAGTTTTGAAAGGCATTTATTCAATGGCTTGACTACCACTTTTCATTAGTGTCTCCTTGTTCCATGATGACTTCTGTGACATCTATAATATTGTGTTCTGCCGGTGCTTTGTTACTTATTTCCGAGGATTATTTTATAACTTCTTCTGTTATATCAGACATTTCTTTCGAGCCTTAATTAATATTCGGGGATTACTTACGACTGGTTCCTACTGACCGTTGTTACCATACAGATCGTTACAGAATTTCTGTACAATCTATATTATTTCTTTTGTATTGCTAGTTTTTTCTCCCTCCGAAATCTCCAATTTAGTTAGCATATTTTTTTCTACCCTGCTGCGGAGTACTTTCATGTTTTTGTACTCTATTGTTCTCTAAGTTCTTTATAATGTTGGGTATAATGCAAAAGTTGACAGAAATAAACTTAATATTAATAGAATCAAACAATGAAAGCGAGAAAATGTTGTCAAAAAGTCTGATTCAAGAGAACAATAATTTTTGGAACAACGTAAAGTTCACTGTTAAAAGAAAATATGTCTTTTAGTTTGGCGGCAAAGTTTGTAGACAGAGAAAATCAATCACAGAACTAATTCAACCATTTTTTGGAAAAGATTTTTTCTAACATTTTTCCCACCTTAAGTGGGTCCTTCCAATAGCTTTGTATGCCTATAGGACGGGACTTCTGGGACACCCTGTATATCAAATACTCGTATGGTGGCCGTAGGTGACTTTACTATGTTGGCGTATTGTAGATTTGGTGACGTTGAAAATTTTATATTCATGAATAAACAAAACATTCAATATTCCTAAAAATATGCTAGGTATTGCTCAGCTTAAAAGGTCAAAAGCCCTAAAACATTTTTTCCAATGTTTTTAATAGAAATCTTCATTAATGTTTGGATATAAGTATTTACCCCATACCCAATCTCGTTAAAAAAAGATATGACCTTATATGGTTTCTAAAAACCTGCTCTTCTCTGTGGAATTGAAAGATCTATCAATTCACAAACGTGATTAAAAAAGTAAAAAATAATAATATCTATAAATATAAATTCAGATAGTCATTTCAAGAACCAAAATTTAAAAAATTGCCATTTAATGGTCAATTTACATAAAAAAACTGAAACCTCTGTAAAATTGTCACTGATAGGTATAAAACAATTACTGATTAATTAATAAAATTGATATAGGTATTATTATTAGAGGAAATGTATAAAATAGTAAAACAGTATACATTCTGATTAAAAAAATAAACTTATGGTAATTTGAAGTTCTCCAAATTGAACAAGACCTGTGCCCACCTTGTAGTAAAAATTAATTCTTGAAAAGTTCTCAAAAATAGTTCGAAATATCCGCTGTTACTATAAATAAAGATTTCTTTTTCGTCATACGGATTGAGCTACAGGATCAGGACATAATCAGTGCAAATAATATTTTTACAATAAAAACTGAAACACTTTACCTATATTCGGTTCAATTTAGACATACGTACATACAAACTATGTATAATTTAATATAGAATATATATAAAAGATTAATATATAAGGTATTTTATCTGAAACAATATCGAATATATGTTGTACAAAATTTATGGTGTACCTTATATAATTGAAAATATTTTTTAGGTTATAAAAATAAAAATTAAGTTATTGAGCTACTGTGGGCACCTTAGAGGGTCATCCTATACATAGATTTTGTGCAAAATATATGAGATAAAACATAGTTTCTGCTTTGTAGTAGTTACTGTTAGGACAATACTTTGCAAGTACGTTTTAGTGTCAATATTTTTCTTCGCGCTGTAACTGAAATAGCAATAATAACTGGACACTAATTAAATCTAAAATAAAAAAATAAAATTCTAATTCCCACACTTATTGCAACATAATTTAATAATTACATTTATATCACATATACATATACTATTTACAGAAGGCAATTGATTGTGCAATACGGAAGGAATTTATTCAATAGCTGATTAACCAGCGATAATTCAAATACAAGGCTTCTGTTTTCTATAAATAAGCAATTATACAATCACTCTCTGCATCGTAAATCAGTTCCGAAGATAAGATTACAATTGATGCCACGCCGTTATAAAACGGACGATAACTTAATTCTAGTGATTTGATGTGAAATACGTGTTTCCCCTTCCGAGACACAGCAACAAGATGAAAAAGAAGAACAAGCAGAAGTAGAAAAAGAAGACGTCTCACGTAGGAGGAATTGAAGAAATTTCTTTCAGAACAGAGAGAGACACTTAAGGTCATCGGACCACATTCCAATTTTCAAAATTATTATCATTCTTTTCCAGAAGGCTTTCAAAACAATTTGCTGTTTTTCTCAAGGCCTTAAGAGCACTTTTGAGATTAGGGTAATCTAAAGTACCCCCCCGCATTAGATGGACTATTTGAAAGGGTACTAAGTAGGTTACTTTCAGGAATTTTAGATAGTGGTAAAAGTAAAAGGTTACACCCATGTACGTGCTCACTGAAAACCAGTCTTGTTAAGACTTGAATTAGACAGCTGTTTAAAAAGATGAAATTTACTTTATGAAAACTCCTGCCTAATATATGGTATTTAAATAAAAAAAATAAAGTTAAAAAAATATGTTCATCAAATTATACCAAAAAGAAAACATTGAAGAAGAAGAAAAAGAATGAATGAAAAAAACTTAGAAAAATATAAAATTATATACGGATATGCTTTTGTATAATACACTGTGCATTCAGTTGTAAATATATGGGATTTCAATCCAATTCCTAAGGTGTGGATTCACGCCCTTGAATTTCTATTTGTTTGAAGTAAAAGTGAATTTATTAAATAGGAAAACACTTAATAATTTTCATAACTGAACACCTTACACAGGATATTTAAAAACTGCGTAAAATACCTATTGTTTTTTAAAAATACAGTAAAAAATATATTTAAAAAAAACCAAATTTATAATAATTTTCGAACTTGATATCAGAAAAATTATTTAAAAACATAATTTCATCGTTTCGTTCTTTATTCTTTTATTTTTACTCGTTATATTCGTTAAATTTCTACCAAACACATTTAAAGGCTAAATAGTTATTAAAAATATTACATATTGAAAGCAATGCAATACGTTGGTTTTATGATATATCACGTTGGTATTTGGTACAAACCATAGATACATATGTATTTCAAATTTTAATTAACGCTTAGGAAAATACAACCCTGTATATTAGAAAAAGATCACGGTAAATTGATATCAATCGACAATTATTTATTTTCGGGTCATTAAACTGGCTCATAATTCGATTACATTTATTCATTCGATTTTACGATTTCTGGCTAGGAGTTTCTCTATGCCATGTAGTACCCCGGCTCCTGTCCAGTACACTGAGTGTGGGTCCAACGAAAAGCCGGCGTCCCGTTGTTGGATCACCGACGTCCCACCCATTTTTGGGCACGCTATGCGGCGTCGAAATTCGACGCCCGACTCCTACGAAAACTAGAGCGCTGTTGCCTTTTATTAATTTTAATTCTAATATTGTCCAAGGAAAAGTATATTGAGGTACAAACAGTTGTTATCATTATAATTTGTAACTTATTATACGGGAATAGTTAGTTTATTAATTCGTGTTATTATAACACTTGTAATCAATGGTTATTTTAGTTCCAGCCTTTAAATTATACTGTTATTTATGTTGTTTGTCATTTATGGTCGCTACACAGATTTCAATCTTTAATGACAAATAAATGTCATTTTTCATTTTATTTTCATGTTATATTTGTGTAGTATGCATGGCATCTCTTATCCATTTTATCAGTCAATGAAATCGGTGCAAATATTCAAAGGTAAAGCTCACTAATAAATATGTATTAAGTACGACTGATTGGTGAGTAAGTCTGTTTCATGATTAATATTTGAATAATTCGTACAATACTTTCAAAATTGTACAATCTATAAGGTAATATGATACAAGATGTACAAACAAATTGAACTATTAAGACAATATCTAAATACAAAAGCTTGTAAACTGCAAAAATATTTTTCGATATATAGGATGTCTGAAAAAATTTTCCAGAATGAAAAAAAAAGTTCTATCCTCGAAAGTGATTTTTCTGAAATAAATTTAGTATAATACCTTAAATATCAATCTATTATCTGATATGAATAATTAGACATTCTTTCTTCACTTGTTAAATTTCAGTCCGTTAAGGCTGATTTACATGCTCACGCAATTTGTGCAAATTGGATTACGAAAGCTAATTTGCACAAATATATATACAGACACATAAATTTTCGTCAAATAATTTACATAAAATTAAATGATTGTTTATCTATGAACAATACCTACACTTTGATGTTACCGCCGTCTTTCTTTCAACCAAAATGTTGAAAAAAAAAATTATTTCTAAATGAAGTTGTCATGAAATTAAACCGGGATGTCTTCGTAAAATTAGCTTTTTTTAATAACAAAAACAACGGTCATGGTTATCAGTATTTGCTATGGTCAAAACCAATACTGTTTGTTTTCACTGAAACTGTATAAATTTGACTGAGCGTGTAAACTATAACTACAGGACCATTTATTCATTATTCATACCAGTCCATTTGCGCAAGTGCAAAATTATATGAGCGTGTAAATAAAAGATAATTACTTGGATGGAATATGCATTTTTTAGCATTCTTTCTTATCAAATGTCCTATATTTTCTATTTAATGCACAATTTGACGAAAATGCAAATATTAATAATTTAAACATGCATAGGTATACAGTATATATATAAATTTTTTTTTTTTAAATTTGAAAATTGGTTAATAAGAAATATTAAGGTCAATTTTATTAAAAAAATATCACTGGAAATATGTAGCAGTGATATTTTTTACCAAATAGTTTAGGTTAATTATGATAAAAAAATTTTTCAAAGAGATAACTAATGTTAAATGCCCTACACACGCAACGATTTATCGTTCTGCATGCAGTACGACATTGTTCGAAACTGTTTTTAACAAGGAATTCTAGCATGTGTAGGCAAACTGGATGATTCGCATTATGGATTTCTTCGAAAAAATAGCAGTACTGCGAACCATACGAATTTCTCTACGACCTGCAATTCAACACGCAGTACGATAAATCTTTACAAGTGTAGGGCGTTTAAGTGCTTTTAAATAGATTCTTTAAAATGAAACAAGAAAATCACAAAAAGTAACTTCACTAATAACATCCTACTAAAATTCAACAAATCAAGCACCTACTACGTACCCTATATATGATATGTGTAACACGAATACTATGTTTTATATTAAAAAATTACACTTCCTAGAATAACTTTTTAGAAGACCCTGTATATTTTCCCATATTATTAAAAGAGCAATTTCAAACTGTATTTCCGTAAATAATTAAATTAATAATGAAGTGAAAATGTCATGGTGGGTAAAAAAAAAATAGTAAAACAATGGCAAATGATTCGCCAACTGAAACACCATTTGCCTGACATTCTTTTCTGGTTATGTAAACGGATTTTTCTAATTTTATGCGCTATTGATTAGATTTAGAAACTAATGAATAACAAAATTTTAAACTATGTAGCGTCAAGAAATATTTTTAAATAATTAATCAAGACATTATCTGTAGAACAGAGGCAGGTGTCTAAAAGAAGGAAAATTACTATTATTATCATTATTAACACAAAAATGAAAAAAAAATTAACATAATAATAGATCTTGAAATATTATAAATCACAATGTAATTTGATTTTAACCAACTAAAGACAGATACATGTAATATAGTGTTGCATAAACTTTCTACAACCTTGCGTATAGTGAAAGACTTATCTATGTATTTCAAAAAAGTGAAAATGTAACGCTGGTTAAAACTTTAAATATGCATGTTTTCATGATTGAAGATTTGAAATTCAAAACAGTCCAAGTGCAAAAATGACATTTTTTTTTTTCATTTCTTAAAATTACTCTAAATAGAAAGGCTAATTGATTTGTAGTAGCGTAAAAGCAAAAACATTTTATTAATTAAAATAACAGTGAATATATATTCTACGTAAGCCGTAAGTTTATGGAGCACTCTGTATTTACATAATCAATTTTTAACAAGTAATAATGGAATGCGTATCATTTAAGAGATGGCAGCAATTGGTTCACGTAATACAGAAATCCTATTCGCGTGCCTGTAAAATTGCCAATGCAAACCGTGTTATTGACATACTAAGGCTACGATTAGATAATCGTCAAAGTAATAAGTTACGAGCAGGCCTAGACAAGTAATCATGGAAATAAAATGTGAAACAGTGTTTATTCCATTAGAGTTAGTGATTTTTAATGTTTTAAAAGTTCATTTACATATTGCGACATTTAAATAATTAACTGTTAAATATTGTGTGGGTTATTTTCGAAAGTAAATGTACCTACATTGCGAATGTTATTTTGAAAATAAGATTCAACTAAACTAAACTCGTGCAATTTTTTGAAAAATAATTTTAATTTCTATTTTTTTCCGAGACTGTTCGTACAAACAGAACGGCATTCGATTATTTTTAGATGTGTTTACACGTTACGTGAACAGATTCCAATGATTCGTTATGTCTCACCATAAAACTTGGAAGTTGATATTTTACAAAAAAAATATACATATACATTCATCTCCAATGAAAAGCCGATCCTCCAGAAAATCCTAACGTTTGCTTTGCTGATACAATTTTCAACTAAAATGTTAGTATCACATTGTTGTTTTGGAAATACCAGAAAAGACTAGCGAACTCAAAAAGGTGTAAACAGCAAAATCATAAACTAACCTTAAGTTAACTTGTTAACAATAAAATTGTAAACAAATAACAAACTTAAAATTGAAATTCGTCCTTTTTTTAAATAAAGAATTCAGATTTATCATTAAAAAAAATAAATTGGTTTCCTATAAACAGTTTCTATTGAAATCAAATAAATATATGTATTTTCAATCGTTAACACTAATTGATACATCTATCAAATGATAACAACAGCTATGACAAGTCTTTCATAACAGTAAAGAACTTGTCATCAACTCATAAAACTCTTATAAATGATGAGAGATACAACCAAATATGGAAACTATTCATTATATATTCACCCCCCGAGTTTGTCATCTGTTTCGAAAAACTTATTACCAATAGATAAAGAGGGAGGGAGGGAGAGAGAGAGAGAGAGAGAGAGAGAGAGAAAGAGAGAGATGGATGGATGGATAGATAAGTTTATTATTATCATGATTTTGGCAAATGCAGAGTGAGAAAAAATAGCAATCGTTTCACAAAGAGAGAGAAAAAGATACAATTTTTGAACGAAACAAACTCCTGTAGAAACTATGACGGATCAGAAACAAATTGGATAAGAAAAAAGCCATTTTCAACTCGTTCTACAAACATTAGAAAACGAACTTTCAATGCACATGAAAAAAAACAATTTTTTTTTCTATTGTAATTTCAAATCAACAAATATTTATATATGTGGTAGCATTGAAGGACAAATTGCTGATTCTTGACAATAATTTAAAATTTCTGGAGCGCATAAATTAAAAATAGATTCGAGGCATTTCGAAATTAAAATTTTTAACTCTTAATAGGATTAATCAGACATATTCTATCTGATTAAGCATGATTAATAACACTTGAGTTGGTTAACTCTTGTCAATTTCTTTAATCAAATTGAAAACAATACACTGAATATGCTTAATAAATGAATTATTTAATTGAGTCGTGATATTATGGGAATGAACAAACAGAAATCGACCACATGAAAGTCTGGGACAATAATAATTGAATACCATTGGCGGGTTAAATCTGAGTCTTAATAGAAGAATGTTGCTCAGGCATACCAGATGCCAAACGATGATTAACTTTCTGCTAGTTTTCCTCGGTGATAAATAATCATTATGTGTGTCGAGCGGAGCTCCATCTGAACTAAAATTATGTTGATTTCATATTTTATATAATATGACATTTTATTTCCAATTATTTGAAATCTTTTGAAGTGTTTTTCCTCTTAAGAAAAGTTTAATAGTAAAATATTTATGACAAGGGTAAAAATAATATATTACATGGCTAGTACATAAAGGTGATGATAGCAATGAATATGAATTTTGTCAACCGAGTGAAGCGAGGACATAACACCTACCCAAGTTGCATTCATTCCCTTGCTGTCTGAGTTATGTACACTATTTTTACATCTACATATAAAATATATTAAAGATTGATTCTTTCTCATTGATCAAGTTTCTAGATGGTAGTGATTATTAATATTAATAGCGTTATTCCAACAAAATAATAAAACTATTCTTTCCAGAACTTTCCTGAATTACAACTATGCTGATTTTCACTATCGTAATCTGGTCAATGTTCATACAATAGTTCTCTATGTTTTTATTATTTTTAATCATCACATACATGCATCTCTTTTTTATTTTTTAGTCATCAAATATTTAAAAAATCACGATAACCAATCACACCATGATTTATAAATTACGATGTAGCTCAAAACCATTAAACAGACAGTTTCACGACGGTTCCATTACTCTGTTGAAGGAAATCTAATACAAAATTATTGAAAACGAACGGTGACAAATCAGTAAAAACTAACTTTACAGATTAAGATTGAAATCTATTAAAATTGAATGCGTGATCTTAGCTGCAATAACTGATGCATATGTGCCTTTCGATTTTAATTAAAACAATGACAAAATAATCTAAAGTTAATGAAAGAGACATAACGACGATTTTTGAATGAATTAAATTTTTTCCTCAGAAAAACAAATTCGTCTATAATTGGCAATTTTTATCTCCCTGTATAGATATCAAAAGTTGAACTTTCAAGGCAATGCATTTGCTTATGTGAGTCAATGTTAATGGGGAGCGAAGCAAGGGTTGTACTACCCATGTTCAATGTTGATACTATGAAAAAAAAAATTATAGTAGATTAGCCATTGTTCAAATCACCCTAATTAACAATGTTTCATGTTGATAGTTATTTGCCTTTACACAAGTATGCTACCAATGCTGAATTTATTCGCTAATACAAACGAAATTATATAAATAAATCAACATTTTTCTTAGAAACTATGACAATGTTAGTCTGCAGAAAAACGGTTATAATCCGTTTATGACAGATTGGATCAATAAGGAGCGACATCGTTTTCGTGAACTGTCTTTTTATTTTGTGGCAACTTGTGAATCCCTATCGGTTCTCATCTAATAACCCACCTCACAAGAAAGTAATTATCTAAAAAATCAATAACACATCGTGCGTCAATATCCGAATGTACATTTATTGTAAATACTGTCAATAATCATTTTTGGATTATTGTTATTAGAAGGAATTTCGTCAAAGAAAAAAAGAGATAATAATGAGCCTCTTCTAGACTATTTTTTTTATTCTTGGATTGTGACAATTGAATTGGAATGACCATTATTATGGCAAAATATTAGATTGAAATTTAATAAACTAAAAAAAGAAAATGTAGGTATTTATGTTTTTAAAGGTAAGTATATGGGTATGAGAAAAATATCAAATTCCTTAAAGTCACACAGAAACCACACAACCGATGGCTATTATTATACTATATTATTATTATTAATATTCATTACAATTATACTCGCACAAAAGTCATGGTCTTTTGATGTATACATTCAACGTTTCGCCTACGAATGCCGCAGACATCTTCAGAGAAAAGTGCGGAATATCCTTAACGACATTACATCTGAAAGTGATTTAACGTTGGACTAGAGAGACAAGTGTGAGAGTTATACAGAAACTTTTTGGAAACAATGGAAATAAAAGATGTTGAAAAAAGGCTTTCGAGGAAAAAGTATACATTCGAAATGAATGGAAAGAACATATGACCATAATGAATGTAATTATGGAGTTGAATAAATCAGACGGATTAAATATTCATATGTAAATAATGTCAATATCAAATGACAGAAAACTAAAAATGGCATTGGAGTGTATAGGGGGGAAAGAGAGGTTATAATATGAATGATATCAGGCAGAGCAGGTGGACCTTCTGTTTTTAAAGCACAACAGGACTTAGGGGAAGTTGAACATCTGACAGGTGAGTGAAACTTCATTAGGCCTAACATAACCTATATTCTTGTTTACGTTTTAGGACAGAATATGTATAAACATTAAAATTTTAAAGCGATACCTCAGTGATTGTGTGGTAACACTGCTACTATTTTGGTTTAATTTGGTTGGGTTTTAGATTGTGAATACATTAGCTCTTATAATGCATGTTTAAATTTGAAGTTTAATTATTTTCCATTGTAAACGTGAGGTGTACGCCTCTGAATCGAACCAAAACAACCTCCCACGGTTGTTTAGACACACCAGCCCCCGTAAGGTAGGCAAATCATTCATATGACCCTTTTAAGTGGTTGAAGTTAACTAATGTTGATGGATGAATGGAACTGACCTTTTTCTGTTGTTTTTCCCAGGCCGGGTCCAATAATCCTTCCCGTTCCCATTCCTCTTCCTGTTCCATGTAACCATCGACATAGGGGTCGATGCTGTTATAACCGTCCGATTGGATCATGTTCGATTTAGTTTACGTTGTTTGTTCTTTGTCCCCCAAAATGACTACGAAGAATCGTCGTTAAAAATTAATGATGAAATGAAGATTGAATTAAATTGGTCGTTCGTTCGTCGGCAGATGTAACACGATGTAACAGATGCCTTCGCGCGCACAAAGACGCGATCAAGCCGCACTTTTCGTTGTCCGTCAACGGCTCTAACTGGCCCAACTCTGACACTGGCGAGGCTGACGAGCGAACGCTGCGCCGATGACGAAAATTCGCTCTCTCTTTTGATTGGGCTTCGTACATTGGGTCGAGGGGGATCGGATTATTACACGAGGCTGGCTTCAGGTTCGAAGGCCCTCTTGTCACTTTCATATAAACACTTTGTTGAAAAAGTAAATACATATATATATATAATAATAATAAATAAGTATAGGCTGTATATGAATATATGTACATATATTCATATACAGCCCTTTGTAAAATTATAGATGTATTTAATAAATCGATGGTACAATATTTTTTTAGCGTGAAAAAAGGATTTTTTTATACACACGCCCATACAGGACATGACGTTCATTGAACATCTACCATATGTACATATACCTTCGTTTAATAAATCATATAGTAAGTAGCTGAAATACTGTCAAGCCGCAACTTTTGGAGCTAACCTCGTAGTTGTAGACCAAGTCCCACACAACTCCTATCCGTTCATATGTATTTGAGTACATTATAGACTCAAATTATAGTGATCCATATCTCTAGAACTCTGACCTCTTGTAAAATTTCAGAAATCAAAAGTAAAAAATAGCCATTATAATGAAAGGCAGATAAATGATCTAATCCACACCCTAGCAGAAATCATTAAATCCATAAGTCAAAATAAGAGATTCTGAAGGTAATCAAATGAAAAAACTCAAATTCTATGCGAAAGCTCAGATTTCATTGATAGAATAGCTTTAGAGCGAATGGTAAATCTCTGACTATCCACGAAACATTGGAACGACAGGGATAACTGATATAGTCTTAAATACGTACTTAAAAATGAATACAACTCAAACCTGCTAAACAATGTGAAATATTCCAATTAATGAGGATTATGGTACCTCTACCATTAATTATCTAAAAACACCAATTTTGTTTTTGTTTCATGTTTAAACAGCAAACAATGAAATGGGAAAATTCCAGGTCACCAAATAGACTTTGAGAGAAAAATCTATTGAACAAGTCTTTGTCACAGTTTTTTAGGATAACCAGGTTATCATTACTATTGATAATTATCACAGAAGAATGCAATCTAGTATTGCCTCGCATTGTTAACCTTTACAATCCCGGAAGCCACTTTAGTTGCGCGTGGTGGTGGTAGCATTTTTAAGGTTTAATTCAAAGACATTGATGAAATAGCAGTAGTCGTTAAAACCAAAAAGTAAATAGAAACTTGTTGCTACACAGGTTAAGGAAAGTGAATGCAAAAATAGTAGAAAACGCAGAAAAGTCTCCAACAAAGTTTTGTTCTTTCAAGATAATGCGCCAGTGCACAAGTTGAATATTGCCATGATTAAACTTTGACATTTGAATTAATGGAACACTGCTGTTATTCCTTTGAAAAAGCTACTGCGGATTGTTATGTCTAAACTTCTTCTAAACTTAAGAAAAAGTGAAACATTTCTTCATCAACGAGAACATTATAGGAGCTGTGGAAAGGGAATTTGCAGATTAAGAGGCAAAATATTTGACATGCTTCGGGGCATTGTAGAGTCACTGTACAAAATATGTCTAATCAAGAGATGTAGAATAATGAAATATTTTCAATGCAAAAGTGGCATTTTTTCCTCAGTAGGATAAGAAATTACTCTCTTCTCAACCTATTACAAACAGATATTTGTATAAATAAGCATTACGTTATAGTTTATTAATATTTAAAACATTATATTAATGCTGTATTTACAAATCGCTAACTAAATATTACAGTAATACTTAAGGCATTTCTAAAAATAAATTATTCATCGAATTTATCATTTCCATTTTCTTGATGCCCACTGTGTACAAGAATAGGAAACGACCTACTTAATAATCCTGTTTTAATTAGAAGCGTCTATCCCGTAATCATGACAACACTTTTGAAAGCAAAGCTGAAATAATGAAAATCTGTTAAGAAGATAATGTACAGAAGTAACAATAATAATTGCAATATAAGTATGTATTTTGGTAAATTATGCATTTATTGAATTAAAATAATTTACTGCATCTTAGAAACCTCAAATCTGGTATTGACTAGTTCCTCATCAGAATCTAATATGGGTAAAGCAGGATCATTTTTTACATTTTCTTCTAACCATCTAATGTCATCATCAATTGAATTTCTTGGTGATGAATTTTTCGGCTTTGGATGATGCACTCGAACTTTGACGCCATAAGCGTCATTTACCAAATGGTCTTCTTCCTCATCATCACCCGTATCCAATAAAGGTACAAACGCATATCTTTGGTTATTATTTGTGGGTCGCCAAAGTATTATAATTACTAATAGGATGCAGGAAAACAAAATATGCCAAAAGGCCTCTTCTATCCAAATATCCTTCCAAACTGTTAAACAAGTGACATAGTAATGCACTTTAATACAGTAAAGCATAAATATTACTGATGCTACCACAGAGAAAATTAAGGTGTTTGTAAAGTGTCTGTACAGAGATAATTTTGCTTCATTTCGACGTAATCTTAATGTGCGTGTGGTATTGACCAAAGCCGAAAATATCCACCAACAAATGGCAGAATCTAAAACTGCTAATGGAACAGTAGCGATTAAAAGTTCTTTATTATTTTCAGATTTTCCTGTGGTGTTCCTCATATAACCTTCCCAAGCAGCAAGGAAAAAATACAATATTCCAACTCCTACAACTCTATGCAATGTGGGACCTAAGCGAGGTTTAACAATTCCAAATCCTAAACTAACAATAATAACCAACATTCGAGCTAAGGTTCTTTTGGCGCACGACATCCATTCAGCAAATAAAATAATTCCTTGAGAGTCTTTTCCCGTATTATCAATGCTCTGATATTCAGCATAAAACGTTGCTTTCTCTAACATTCCCAGTAGAATTACTCCACCAATCCAAAATTGAACTCTCAACAAATCACGCCATTGCATAAAAGACAATAGCAACCAGATTAATCCTAGAATTATATAGAAAATGCACATGAATCCGTAGAACGGTAGCAAGGGCCATTCTGCAGCTGATAAGTATCCATATTTTTCATTCTTAATTTCAATATGTACTGCTATTTTGTAGTCTGAATTTTCTGCGGTGACACTAAGGCCTAACACGTAGATACCATCACGACTAAATTCATGCAATGGATGAATATTTTCTGTAGGTTTTTTATCCGTCAAACTTTCCTGAAGGAATATTTGGTCATTACAAGAGTAAGTTTCACTCCAATGATATTCTTTAGACGAATTTGTAGTTGGTTTATTATGGGTTAAAATCTAAAAGAAATAAATAGATTATACTTTTGTAAGTGAAAAGTTTTTGTTACTAATTTACTTCCTTAACTTCTGCATAAGTTTCATCTGGAAACCAACATGGAGACTGAAGGACGACCAAGTTTAATTGGACTTTAGGGTCATTATTCTTTTCTGTTGTTTCGCAATTTACTAAAAACAAGTAGGTATATAGTAACAACAAATGATGAATATTTGACTAAGTTTAAGCTTTAAATGGTCCAAAGTGTTTTTTTAATACTGCTTGAATCATAAATGGACGATTTGTTTATTCTACTTTTTGTCGCCATATCTCTGTGACAACGGAATTTAGATGTTAATATTGTTTGTTAAAGTAAAGTTATGTACTGCTGAAGTAATAAAATATTTTTGGTAAACTATTATCATTAACATTCCACTTAAAAGAACAAAATTACTTACTTTTGATATAAAGTTTAGTACCCTTATATACATTTTTGCTCAGAAAAATCGGGCTTCCCTAAAATATATAAAAGTTTGATATAATACTCAATACCGAATTTTATGGATTCTTACCGGAGTGATAAAGTAATCCCAAACGCCTGGATCAGGCAGGGGAAATCCCTTATCAATTAATACCAAAACTAGCATAAGCAAACGAAAGAATGCCATATTTAGTTTTTATGTCCAAATTACTTTTATGCCGGTACAGATCTCCGAAGTATTTTTCATTATTTAAGTAACATTCCGCACTGGAAATCTGATTTTATTAGGAAAATACAACCAACATCTAGATCAAATAACCAAAATTCTAAATTGACAAGAGCTTTTTTTCTATTGAACTCTTCTATTATATTTAGTCAGGTGGTTATTTGCGTACACGTGATTGGACCATACCTCCATATAATTGGTCGAACTGACTGCCAACAAGCAAATTTTAACGAATGAAATGTCATTGTCATTGTATATTCTTCTTCTTTTTGGACTCCGGTAAAAATATTTAAATCCATTTAGCCAATCGTAGAACACGAAAACTCAACTTCAATTCCTATAATCAATTAATTTTAACATAGTTTCTAAATCTACAGGGTGTTTCCTAATTGTGGTGACAAAAGCCTAGGGGACAGTCGTCTCAGCAAAATATGAAAAACATTCATATGAACATGGGTCCGAAAATGCTTCGTTTCCGGGATACAGGGTGTTAAAGTGTAAGAAAAATTAACAGTTTTTATTTTTTAATTCACAAACGGCTTAAGATTTTTTAACGAAATTTGGTATACGTGTTTACCATATTGGTAGGTTTAATCCGAAAAATTGCCAACTTTAACCATTCATCAGTGATGGAGATCTGGGTGTCCTTTTTACTCACACAAAATTGTAGTGACAGATGACACTCTTACCTCCGTCACTGATGAATGATTAAAGCTGGCAATTTTTCGGATTAAACCTACCAATATGGTAAACACGTATACCAAATTTCGTTAAAAATCTTAAGCCGTTTGTGAATTAAAAAATAAAAACTGTTAATTTTTCTTACACTTTAACACCCTATATCTCGGAAACGAAGCATTTTCGGACCCATGTTCATATGAACTTTTTTCATATTTTGCTGAGACGACTCTCCCATAGGCTTTTGTCACCACAATTAGGAAACACCCTGTATATATTTTCAGCTTAACTGTAGAATGAAAAGAATAATTTAAAAAGGCAGTCTTGTTCGTGAGTGATACCGGTGTATTGTATTGATTATATTGCACTATCAATTCAGTACATTTCTAAATGTATTTCCAATTATCATTTAAATTTTGTTTTCCCAGCCAGAGATATATTTCGATGTTAATACAATGTATCGGATACCAGAATTGAAACATTCGCTTGAAATCTTGAAGTGGAAGCATTTACTTTGTTTTATTCAAACAACTTATTGAATGCATACTACTTTTACATCTTATTGTAAAGCTGAACTGTACAACATTTTAAAGCACACAACATCTAATGAACAATATCTACAACACTTGCATTAAATATTACTATACACTATTGGAATGTTTTTTTTATAATCAATATACTCCTCATTCAAATACAAATTTAAAATTTAAAAATGGATTGTAAAGCATTGATGGAAAAAATTATTGCGGAGTATTGGTTTGTTGAATAAATATCTTGTTTTTTTCTCTTGTAACTTTAGTATTTGTATTTTGCAATTGTCTGGGAACGACTTCAGTTCTTGCAATTCTTGTAATTCTCGTAATAAAATTACTTTTATCCACTTTAGCGCCCGCACCTAACAGTGCGCCTTTCCCTAAAATTTTAAAATAAAATGTGCAAGTTTAAAATAAGGTAGTTTCTTACCATCTCCGCCGCCCATATCATTGGCTAAATGTCTGAGTACCAAATGAAATTTGTCTTCATGTTGTTGTTGAAGATGTATTACTCTTCGTTCCCCTTCAAGTCTCACTTGTTGTAAACTATGACTTAAATTTTGTACCCTATTTATTAAGGTTTCGTTTTGATTTTCGTAATCGATAACTTGCAATTCTAACTTTTTGCCACTTAATCTCAGTTCGATAATCTGAAAGAATCATTTTTAAAATATATAATTACTGTATTATAGCCTGAACTTACCTTTTGAAAATATCTATAAAGCAACATTCGCATTTCATGCTCACTTAAATGCATTAACCGATCCATTAACATAACGTCGCTGGGTTCCTCAACCTTCTCAACAACTTTTTCGTTAAGATTTCTATGGCCACACAAAAGTTCATTTTTGTACTCGATTGTAAAATCAATGGCTTCAATAGCTTCTTCATATTGAAAAAGTTTCTTCTCTTCAATATCGTTTAAAATTTTTTTATTTTGAGATTTTGTGTCTATTTGACAGCGTTGTTCGACGAGAAATTCACGTGTTTTTCGTAAGTTTCGTATTTCGTGTCTGTACCTTTCTAGTTCTTCACTAGAAATGGACAAATGATTATCTTCCATATCTGAATTAGATAATTTCGTCAGTAAAACTAGTGCTTTACAATCTTCATGACTTTTTTTATTTTTTCCTGCAGCACCGTCTGATACATTAGTGGCTAACATAACAGCCTTTTTATCAACGATTTGAGATTCGTAAGTTAACTTTCGTTTTTCTTCTCTTTTCTTTAATTTCATCATTTTTTCCAATTGTTTTTTAGAAGACACTAAGCTCTCTACTATTTCCACCAGTCGTTTATCATCATCGGCAGTAATATTCTTCAAATCTTGAGCTACTTTTAATTTTGTTTCTACTTCTTCCAATTCTTCCCTATATTTTGTTTCAAGAAAATGGTTATTTTTCTTTTGGGCCTGTGACACTTTCTCTTGTGTGCTTTTGAATTCCTTTTGTAACTTTTGACATTTACGCTCGATTTTTGAATAAGCATTTGATTTTGTATCTTTGTGCTTTAATAACTGTTCCATAAGTTCTTCTTTAACTTTAATTGTTTCACGAACATCTGATATTTGTTTGTCATATCCTTTTATGGTCAATTTAATCTTAAAAAAAAGGCACAAATTCATATAAAATTAAACAGAGAGAACAGATTGATTACCTGTTTTAAAATCTTTTTCTTTAATTCCTTGGTTAAGGGTTTATCAAACAAATCTTTTCGATCAGTTTCTAAAATAACGCCTTCATCGCTGAACCCTACAGAGCTCACAGAATTTCGTTTTTGTTGTAGTTCTTCAACCGAATGAATACTGTTTCTTCGTCCTCTAGCGCCTAATAAATTAAAATCAAAAAATAAAATTTATATTATTTATTATTTAAAAACCTACCTTTATTATGATACATGTTTTGTGTTGAACTGTTAATACTGTCTGTAAGCGGAGTTTTCGAAGTAATATCAGCTTCATTGTATTTATTGACTAGATTATCAGTCTTTTGTTGAAAGGCCACAATTAAGTTGTCCAATCTTTAAACATAAAATTATAAAAAAATATTCTAGCTGAAAATAAGCAAATAACTTACCTTAATGACTGCTCCTCCTCCTCCTCATCCTCTTCTTCTTCTTCATCCTCTTCACTTAAACCTTCATCACTAGAAAATTTATCGTCTTCTTCCTCGTCCTCTTCGGAAACTTCTTCTCCGTCTTCCTCTTCGATTCTCTCCAAAGACTTGTGCGGCTCAGTTGTGTCACTTAAACACTCTTCATATTCCTGTTTCAACATCAACCATTGTGAAATTTGTTCAACTTCTGGTTTTTTTAAATAGCCTATGTTAACCAGTTTCTGAAACAGCTCTTCGGCATTTGCGACCAACTTTAAAAGTTGATTAGCAGCAAATTGAAGACCAAAAACATCAGGGTTGTTTTCCTGATTTACAATTTGTGGTGTGTTATAAAAATTTACAGTTACAAGATTTTTAATTAGTTGTGCCCTAGATGCTATCATTAAAGTATACGTTGTTTCGCCATAATCTTGCACTAACGGTGATATGCAACATAATAAAAGTGTTTTGGCTCTGCCACCAAATGAGTCTCTTAGCAACATAGTTAATATTGATTGATCATATGGGACATCATTTAAATCTATTGGAGCATTAAGAAAATATGGTTCAGTTGATAACCTCATAATGCAATTGTGTAATGCTTGAATGCCAGGCTCAATGGGATAGAGTACCCCAGCTTCTTGCTCCAAAAATTTATCGCATCCAATTAGGTCGGCAAAACTTGCAGTTGATATTTTATGATGAATAGTTGAATCCATTGTCCAATGCTGTTCTAAAGTAAATGTTAATAACGAGTGTACATCTTTGCCTGCCAAATTTGTTAATCCTGATTGAATCAAATGGAAAGCGTCTAAGACATCTTCAATTTCAACGTTGCCATTACCAAGCAAATCTTGTACTATATTACCAGAGATTTGAGACCAAGCAATTTGTAAGCTCCAACTTCTGTCTTTGTATTTTTTCAGCCTAGTCAGGACTTCTCTAACAAATCTTGGAACAACTCCATGTTCAGATTCACTAGTCGCATAATGAAGCCCAGGCCCGTATAAAGTGTAAGTTTTTCCTGTTTGAGATTGCCCTATAGTCACTACACTAACATCACATCCTTCAAGAAAATAGTGTAGCAAGGGTTCTACTGCATTAGTGAAAACTGTGCTCTGGGAACAGTGTACTGGCAGAGCACAGTTTACTGGATAAACATGATTGCCCGATAAAGTAATTATGTTATTTAAACTATCACTTTCAATACACACAAATTGATCTTTGCTATCATCCACTGGACATACTCTGAAAACTGTTTGCACTGGAACTTCCATTTTTCTATAAATTTTCTGGAAACACCTCAAAGATTTTTTCTAGACCTTAACCGCTGGAAATCAATCACTGAAAGTTGATTTTAGGAAATTTAAATAGACGGTAACCACACGAATGTCTCCATTTGCAATTGGCTTAGCCAAAAAAGTATTACAATCCAATCCCATTAAAAATTAATAAAAATTCCTATCCCGTCTAATATTGTTTAATAATAAACAATTCAACAAATTTATAATTTCTGACTTTGACACTTAAAAGTTCGATCTTCTTCTAATAAATTACAAAAATCATTAAAATTAAAACTTCATATCATTTTTAACGATTAAATTTAATCAATGCGCAGGATATATTGAATAAAGTTTTCTTTAATAAACAACATTTTATTGATTTATATCACAATTTAGAAATATCTGAATACAGAACAACCATTATTCCTGGGTGAACGTTGGAAGGTACAGAGCCAGAGCAATAAGAACTGACAGTGACATAACTGTCACTGTAATAACGAACTGAAATGCATGTCTGAAATTTCATTATAAAGTATTTCTGATTTGTGTAGTAACTTTTTTTTAAATAATGTTAATATGGCATTAAACGACGACGATAATCGTTGGTAAGTAAAGAAAATGATATTGCATTGTGTAAAATTTCGTCCTAAATTAATTATTTGTATATTTAGGATAGTTGAGTTGGAAAATGCCTTACTAGAAGAATGTTCTGCCACGGATATTTATTGCGTTTGTAAAGGAAAACCTTTACCTGAAAATTTAAGACCCGAAGTTTGGCAGGTACGCGCTTAAACAATTTCTAGAGAATTACTAATTTATTAGCTGAATTACGAACAAAATTTCTATTAGAAAGTACAAGGGCAAAAATTCCTTTATTATGTATATAAAAATTTTATTTATTAAAACATGTCTAATATGAACTCATTAAAAAAGCCTTGTACTACACCTAATGTTGACAAATACACAGCTATCAGAGATTAAACATTTTATCTCGTAGGTAAGACAAAATTTAGGTATACTTACTCATATCTCCCTGGATTTCTTATCATAAAGCTAATACCAACAATTTGTTTACAATTGGTTGATCTATTTCAGATATGTCTTGATGTAAGAGATAAAGGGAATCAATTGGATCATTTTAATGAAGTCTACGATCTATCGAATCAAGCTGTTTTAAGAGAAGACTGTAAAAATTTCGTTGCAAAATTGGGAAATGACGAAGAAGAAAAGATTCAAGTGATTTCAGATTTAGAGTCAATTATTACTTTTTACTGTAAAAGTCGAAATATCCCTTACTCTAGGGAAAATGGTTGGATTGAATTACTATTACCAATACTAACGTTAAAGGTTCCCAAATCAACTACTTACAATCTCTTTGAAGCTATTAGAGATACGTTTATACCTCAAAGTTGTGAAAAAAATGGAAACTCATTTCATATTTTAAGACTTCTTTTGCTTTATCATGATCCTGAATTATGTTCATTCTTAGACTCGAAACGTATTACTCCTGAATACTATTGCTTATTTTGGTTTCAATCGCTCTTTGCAGCCACATGCAGTTTACCTGTGGTGATTAATATGTGGGATTATTATTTTCAACAATCGGATCCTTTCTTTATATTCTTCTTGTCTTTGATTATGGTTGTAAATGCCAGAGATCAAATTATTTCAATGAAAGAGGACAATAGAGAGAATATTGTAACTGCCTTATCAAATATGCCATGCGCTCTTGAGGCTGACGATGTTGCAGATTTTTGTTCTTTGGCCCAATACTATGCTTTAAAAACACCTACATCTTTTAGAAACGACCTTATGCAAGTAATTTATAATGGTAAGCTTTGTTTTTTGTATAGTAACCTAATAATAAGAGAAAAAATTATTTAGGTTACAACGAATCACCAGTTTTGGTCTCTCAGGCCTTATGCTTACCAGTTTCTGTACATGAACTAGTTGAAAATATTGCCAGAGAAACCACCAATATTGACTCTGTTAGGTGATTATTTCTGTGTATAATTTAATTGAATTAAATTAATGCAATTTTTTGTTATTTCAGATTCTTTTTAGTTGATTGTAGACCAGTTGAACAATATAATGCGGGTCATTTACCAACAGCTTTTCATTTGGATTGCAATTTAATGTTACAAGAACCTAGTGCTTTTTCTACAGCAGTTCAAGGGTTATTAAATGCCCAGAAACAGGCTATTGCCCATAATTCATCAGCAGGTATGTAGGTCAAATCAAGAGTAAATCTATCATGACTAAATCAGCCATATAAACAATTATNTACCCCAAATCCTCCTATTGTAAATGTAGATCTCAATCAAAACAGAGCTGCTATCCCAATGAATGAATTCAAATTGCCAGCCGTTGAACTTCCAACATTTGACGGCAAATATCAAGAATGGCCAAACTTTAAAAACTGCTTCAACGCTTTAGTAAATGAAAATTCAATTTTAAACAATTATCAAAAGTTCTATTATCTAAAAAGCGCATTGAAAGGCAATGCTCAAAAAATTCTCGATTCAGTAGAAGTATCGCATACTAATTATGAACAAGCATGGAACATCTTAAATGAACGATTCGAAGATAAAGAGCTAATGGTTCACAGCCACATGAGATCCCTGTTTGAATACCCAGTGCTGAAAAAAGAATCAGCAATTGAATTAAGGAAGTTGCATGACAATTTAAACCAGCATTTAAAGGCCCTAGAGCTACTTGGACAACCAATCACCAACTGGGATACACCCATTGTATATCTCATGGTAACCAAATTCGATACGAAGACAAAACGAGAGTGGGAACTATTTACAAAAAACGGAGAAATCGCAACTATGGCCGACATGCAAAAGTACTTAAAACAGCGAGTAAAAATGCTAGAAAAATTAGATTTGGATAAAGACAATGAACGTACTGAGAAGCACATTCCGCAAAAGACAAAGGTTTTGTCCTGTTCAAGCCAAGAAAAAGCGGAAAACTCAAAAGTCTTATTTTCATGTTATATTTGTAAACATCAACATTCTATTTATAAATGTGAAACATTTAAAAGACTGTCACCAAAAGAAAGATTTGAGAAAGTTAAAGAATCTAGATTGTGCTTAAACTGTTTAAGACCAGGACACATCTCTGCGTCATGTCAAGCCTCTACATGTCGCAATTGTAAGAAAAAACACAATACTTTATTACATATGGAACAAGAACTAAAACCTGTAGTACTAGAAAACACCGACAAAATTCCAGAAACAGCATTATTAGAAGTTCAAAGCAATCATAATTCATTTTCTGGAAGCCAAGTGAATCACTACCAAGTTCTCTTATCCACTGCAATAATAAAAGTCAAAGATGCACAATGAAATTGGATACAATTTCGAGCGTTCCTTGATAGCGGCTCTCAAAGCAATTTAATCACTGAATCATTGAGTAAGCGTTTAAACCTCAAAAGAAGTAGTACCAATATCATTGTGTCGGGTATCGGCCAAGCTCAAAATCCAATCAAAGAAAGCATGGAAGTAGCAATTAAAAGTCGCAATACAGATTTTTCAGCGTCCATTCAATGTTTAGTTATGGAAAAATTAATTAACAATTTACCACGAGTATCAATCTTAGGAAGCATAGTATGTGTTCCGCCAAAATTCAAACTAGTTGATCCTTACTACAACACATCAGGACCCATTGATTTGATTCTAGGATCTTCTATATTTTGGACATTGATTCAAGCAGGAAACTTTTGTGTAGATAATATCAATTTGACGATGCAAAATACCTTACTTGGATGGGTGGTAGCTGGTCCTATTAATGCTTGCGAAAACAAAACTATCACTTCTGTAGGCTGTGTTGTTGACGAAATGCCAATAGAAAATACTTTGGATATTCAACTTCAAAAATTCTGGCAAGTAGAAGAAGTAAATCAAGCAAGTAAAGTAAAAACCAATGAATTTTGCGAAAAACATTTTGTCACTAACGTTCAACAACAGCCAAACGGACAATTTGTCGTCAAGATCCCGTTTAAAGACAACGTTGACAAACTTGGGTCTTCAAGGGAATTCGCCAAAAGAAGATTTTTGTCGCTCGAGAAAAGATTATTACTAAGAGAGGAGTCTCACCAACAATATTCACAATTTATGGAAGAATACATCAATCTAGAACATATGACTGAAATTCAAGAAAATTGCTTTGACATAGATTATTTTATTCCTCACCACGCAGTATTACGTCAAGCAAATGTAACTACAAAAATCAGAGTCGTCTTCGACGCCAGCGCAAAGGATTCAAATGGATTAAGTTTAAACGACGTTCAGCATGTAGGTCCCACCATACAAGAAGACTTATATTCTATTGTCGTTCGATTCAGGAAACATAACTTCGTCATGACGGCTGACATTTCCAAAATATACAGAATGGTGCTTATTCATCCCGAAGAGAGAAAATATCAAAAAATATTCTGGCGTTTCAGCCCTAAAGAACCAATTAAGACTTATCAGCTGAACACAGTAACCTATGGGACGGCGTCAGCGCCATTTCTCGCCATTCGTTGTCTAATTGAATTAGCCATTCAACATCAACAAACGCATCCCTTAGCTTCTAAAATAATCAAAGAAGACTTCTATGTCGATGATTTCCTATCTGGTTGCAATTCGCACGAGGAGCTGCTACAGTTGCAAAAGGAAGTCACCGAAATATTGGCGTCCGGAGGCTTTGAATTGAGAAAATGGCTATCCAATGTACCCAAGTTGTGCCAGCAATTCACATTTAATAAAAACCTAGATTCCGGTATTCTTAAAATAGGAGAAAACGAACCTTCAAAAACCTTAGGAATATTGTGGAATGCCAATCAAGATACATTTCAATTTTCGACAAGCAACATTTTGAAAGCTGACAGATGGTCAAAGCGATCCATTCTTTCCTCAGTTTCCCAAATCTTCGACCCACTAGGTCTTCTACGACCCTATGTAATTAATGCAAAAATATTACTTCAAAGTTTATGGCAAGCTAAAGTGGATTGGGATGAGCCATTACCAGACGAAATTCTAACGAGTTGGAATCAATTTTATCATCAGCTTGAATTTTTAAATAGTATCTCAATACCTCGACAAGTCACTATTTCTAATTATGTCAATTTAGAGCTGCATTCATTTGCAGACGCAAGCGAACGGGCATACGGAGCCGCAATATATATCAAGAGCCGAGACGAAGTTGGAAATTCATATTCGCAATTGCTGACTGCAAAATCTAAAGTTGCACCCTTGAAAAAGATTACGATTCCCAGATTGGAATTATGTGCTGCATTGGTAGCAGCCCAACTAGTGCACCGAGTACAAGAATCCTGGAAAGTTAACTTTGATCAAATATTCTTATGGACAGACTCCAATATTGTGCTTTGTTGGATAAACGGTGACTTATGCCGATGGAAGCCATTCGTAGCTAATAGAGTTAATCAACTAAATGAATTGTCAGACAAAGGTAATTGGTTCCATATTTCTGGAAATGAAAATCCAGCTGACATAATTTCACGTGGAGCTTCACTAGAAACGCTTCAAAATTCAGATTTATGGTTGCACGGCCCTTCGTGGCTTTGTGACAATGAATATCCATTATCAACACCAAACGAATGGAGACCAGAAGAAATTCCTGAACAACGACTTGTAGCAGGAGTAGTAGCAACAATGAATGATTCACTCATTAATTTCGAGAAATATTCGTCTGCAACTAAGACAATAAACCTAACCGCTTATGTTTTTAGATTTATCGCCCATACTAAATCAGCTGTTGCTCGTCGCAAAGAACAAAGGAAAGTTGTGCCTGTTCCTATTCATCTTCAATTGCCAGAGATCACAGTAGCGCTTGAGTACCTAATAAAGCTTCAACAAAGGGAATGTTTTGGAACAGACATATCAAGTTTGAAAGATGGAAACCCGATAAGCAAACAAAGCAAACTAAAAAATTTGGATCCATTCATTGATAATAAAGGCATCCTCAGAGTCGGAGGTCGCCTTCAAAAATCAAATCACAAATACGACCAAAAACATCCCGTTATTTTATCGGGGCATCATCGATTCACCAAGTTATTAATAAAACGTGAACATGAGACATTGCTTCATGTTGGACCAACTGCACTATTGGCATCCTTCAGGGAACAGTTTTGGCCTACCACAGGAAAATCAATTGCAAAAGGCTGTTGTTCGTCAATGTGTAAAATGTTTTAGAGCAAGCCCACCAGCCGTAATTCCACCATTTATGGGCACATTACCATCAACTAGAGTTTCAGCTGCCTTCCCTTTCTTTAACGTTGGTTGCGATTACGCTGGCCCGTTTCTTTTGCGAGATAGAAACACCCGAAGCAGTCGAGGAGGCAAACTAATAAAAGGCTATGTATGTCTTTTTATTTGCTTTGCGACAAAGGCTCTACATTTGGAAATCGTTTCGGACCTCACTACTGAAAATTTCCTAAATACTTTGAGACGTTTCATCAGTCGTCGAGGTAAGTCGAAAAATATTTATTCTGACAATGGCACTAACTTCATTGGCGCAAATTCAAAAATAAAGGAGTTATTTCAATTTTTAAAGAAGAGTGAAAATGATATTCAAAGAAGTATGGCGTTAGATGAAATTTACTGGCATTTCAGTCCTCCACGCGCTCCAAATTTCGGAGGCCTGTGGGAATCTAACATAAAGAGAGTTAAGTTCCATCTTCATCGTGTTTGTGGTGATTCCCATCTTAACTATGAAGAATTCGCGACAATATTATGCCAGATTGAAGCCATTCTGAACTCCATTCTGTTGTGCCCTTTGACAAGTGAAAATCATCCTGACCAACTCAATCCATTAACTCCTGCTCATTTTTTGATTGGGCGCCCATTGACCAGTATCCCAGACCATGACGTTTCGGATATAAAGGAAAACCGATTAAAACGATACGAGAGAATCCAAGCTATTGTGCAACATTTTTGGAAAAGATGGCATACTGAATACCTAAGTAGCATACAAGAAAGAACCAAATGGCAAATTCGACCCGCAAGTTCAAAGAATTCACCTTACGTCATTGGAAAAATGGCTTTGCTGAAAGAAGACAATGTTCCCCCTTTACATTGGCCCATATGCAAGATCGTAGAAGTACATCCTGGCACTGATGGGGTGATTCGAGTAGTCAGTATCAAAGCAAGAGGTAAAATTTTTAAACGCCCGGTTTCTAAGTTATGTCCATTTCCAAATTCATATTTTTAAGTGAGTTTTACATTGATGTTTCAAGTTTACTTTGGATTCAAAATTACCATGTATAGATTTATGATGTTACGATGTAAGTTAAGAATTTAGTTAAATGTTGAAATGTTAACGAATCATTTCAAGGCGGCCGGCATGGACGAATTTATGTTTTTTTTGCTATTTTTATCTCTATAATTTAAGACCAGACGCGTGAAACTGTTGGCAACACTGACAACTGTCAACAATGTCAACAGTGTCAATTTTCAACCGAACCGCCAAGAAAGAATTCGTGTTAGGAAGTTGTTGTTTTCCAGATATATTCAATAACGAATTAAAAATAAACGATACTTAAATTAGATACAGTCCAACCAGTTATTTCCAAGCTCTCATTTCACTGTAATAATTTGCATGCATTATCAGCTTTAGATGCGCTTTTCTCGGAAACCGTTACTTCTAGTCACTTCAATGTAGTATACCTTTTATAAGCAGAAAAGATGGG
>JABRWK010000514.1:12984-31795 GCA_013372445.1 Hypothenemus hampei | reverse complement strand
GTTTAATGTAATCTTAAGATTTGTTAAATAAGATAAATTTCTTAAATAAGATAAATATAAGGTAAAACTATTGATTTGTATAAATCGTTGATAATTGTTGATAATTGAAAATTATAAATTGTAGTCCTGATGATGCCCGTGTTGGGTGAAAAGCTTCGACAATTTACAAAAATCGATTTAGTGTTTTTGGATTTAAAAGAATAAAGAAGAACCGAAAAATGAATCAATTGATTGATTTTGCTTCAACTCAATATTCACAAACTTAAGTTCCACATGATTTTGAACTCTGATTTTTGGTTCGTTTATGCGCAATGAACCAGTTAAAGAGAAAATGGTTAAAGGGATAAGATATTTCCTAAAAATAAAAAATTATCTAAATACTATATACTTTTGATATACAACAATTAACTTCCATTTTTAAGACAAAATAAATATAAAACGTATAAAACTTAACAGTGAATAAATTGTAATATTTCGTAATATTAATACGCAGCCTTTATAAAGCACGATTCAGTACTAAATGACTAATGATGAGAGATGCAATATTATCAATGGCTCCTAGAAAGGATCAATTAAAAAAAATGGGTTAATGAATTCAAAATTGCGGAATCTTAAAAGGAACTATTAAGTAAATTTTGTAAAAAAATAATTGGATTTCCCATGTGACTCTTTGTTTTCTTTTTCTTTTAATTAACCTGATTTAATGAGTAGAAAAAAGTGACCTGATGTTAATAGAGTAGTGGTCAGGCGTTTGGAAACTTTTGAAAATTATTCTATTTTAAAGTATTTCAATAATTTTGCAGATTTTATTAATTTTAGAGGGGCTCAATATCTAAAGAATTTTATGCACAAATTATAGCAAACTACTTATCATTAATAGCTTAACTATGATATTTTTTAATTTTATCGGTGAACAAAAATTTGATTTGTAAGGTAAATATGTATAACAAATTAGTTCAATCTATAAAATTGTTGTATTACCTATTAAAATGCCTAAAATTAAATATTCTTTTCAAGAAAAAAAATAGTGTTGAATTGTATTTGAACGGAATAAGAGCTATAAATATTTCAAAAAGCCTTTTGATACCAAAAGGCGCAATTTTCAAAATTTTTAAGATATAGGAACGAGAAATCTACTGCAAATCACACAAAATCCAGTCGGCTATATATTTTATTTAGAGCAACCTTGAGGTTACTGAAAAAACTATCTTTAAAAAATCCCAGGTTGGCAGCCGCCAATTTTAAAAGAACTTCGCAAACTGATTACGAAGTGAAAGTGTACCGTCCGTCGGCAGTTAAATAAATTAGGATTATTTGGAAAATGTCTTGCTAAAAAGCTACACATTTCAGACAAGAATTGGAATTGATGAACATTTCTCACGGAACAACTTCATTGATCAAAAACAAAATGAGTGACTCTTTCGTGATGAGATTAAATTTCAACTATTTGGGAGTGATAGTTTGCAATACGTTCGACGCCCTCTAGGAAAAAGATTCTATTCACGGTGCTAAATTCCTACTATTAAACATGGAGGTAGCAATGTATTACTTTGGGGTTGTTTTTCGGCATCTGGTGTCGGTCCGATGATAAAAATTGATACAATCATGAATCGTTTCAAATCCAAAGACATCTTAAAGAATAAATACAAATTAAATGCTTAATGCTCAGTAAAAATATTTAATTCTCAGTAAAACGGATTTTTCTATTTTAAGTAGTGCTCTTTCAGTAATTTTATTGACCAGTTAATATTTTTTACTGAGCAAAATGTCACATAATACCGAGCAGTTTATTACTATCTTTAAAGAATCATATGCTAACATTTGTTGAATGGGAAATGCCACTTCAGTGGCAAAAAATTGGCTAGAGGAGCAGGGTATAGTTGTAATACATTCGCCATCCCAGTCACCCGATCTAAATCCGATAGAACATCTTTGATACAAACTGGGTAAACGGATAGGGCAATTTCGGGTGAGTAATTTTACACATTTTTTGAAATTTTGTAACTAGAATGAAATCAGATTCCAAGAGAAATTTGTACAAACTTGATCGAATTAATGTCTAAACGTTGTGTAGTTATCATCGGAACAAGCGGATATACCACTAAATACTATATGAGGGATTTAGAATCAAACCTCGCATTCTCCGCTTTTTATTAAAAATGAGTTAAGGTCGGTATTTACTTAACTTAATGGTGGTTTTATTGTAATTATTGACATACGTCTGAAAAATGAGGAAAAAAGCCAATAATACTCCTGTTATGAAGAAAATTGAAAGAAGTCGAGCTCAAACTTTAGTAGTGGTGAAAAACGTGCATTGATATAAGCGGTTACAAGACATGGTGCAATATTAGAAGATAAGATTACCTACTCGAACAATTGGGCAAAGGAAAATGAAATTTGAAAACAAATGGCGGATGAATTCAACGGTACAAATACCTGGGAGTATCTACTTGAAGTTTTCCTGGAAAGATCGATCATTATTTGTTAGAAATTTCAGATAATGTATTCAAAAGTTCTACGCAATAAATAGGACAATCTTAAAAAAGATCTGAAGAAAAAAGTTTCATATAATAAAGTGCAAACTTATCGCCCTGGC
The DNA here is from genome assembly GCA_013372445.1 of Hypothenemus hampei. Lineage (NCBI taxonomy): Eukaryota > Metazoa > Arthropoda > Insecta > Coleoptera > Curculionidae > Hypothenemus > Hypothenemus hampei. The sequence goes on along the minus strand of JABRWK010000514.1, from coordinate 29,199 downwards.
GAAAGTACTCCGGATTACAAAAAAATCAATGAAGACGAAAAAAAGTTGTTGAATCTAATTTCTTTGACCGTCAATGGGTTGCCAACTGAGTCAGGATCTGATGAAATTCTTCCAGCAACAACCCTCAAATATTGTCAATAATACCACCACAATTTTGTACCACCACTTAGACGCTCCTTCGCCATAAAATAAAAATTGAAAATTGTTGAAAATCAAAACAATATTCATTTAAAAACGTTTTTGTATTAATATTTTGCTGTAAATAATTCATTTTATTTTTATTTTAAATATTTATTATAAATCATTATAATTATTTTATTCCTTTTTTCTGAACAGTTATTGTTTAATAAACACACGTAATACTTCTGCGCCCTATTTAAATAAAAAATTATATTTCGGAAATCCGAAAAATTCGGAGAATTTCGTTTTTACTGAAGTATCCTGGATAGTTCTCCTACCGGAAGAACATATCACTTCAAATTTAAGTCAAAACTTGTTTCAGAAACAAATTTGCAACGAGCTTAAATGCACCGTTAAACCAAAAATCTTATAAGTCCGGTGCTGTGGATTTTTTTATACCCAAATTTACAGTCATGTTGAGGGCATGTTGGCTTATCATTCCTGTAAAAAGAAAAGAAATCATCCTAAAAACAAAAAAGTTATTTACGCTCAAAAAAGGTAATCCTTTATTTTGGGCCACAGTGTATATGTATGTTACGGGCAATGTAGGAAATTGGGTATTGTTAACAATGTCCGGGCAATGTGACCATGATGTCTTGGGCAAAGTAGATAAATACAGGGTTTTCAGAAATGATTGTAAGCCACGTGACTTCCTGAAAGTCAGCAACTTGCAATACACCATTGGCGGAACATGAGGGAAAATATGTTGAACGTTTAGATAACCTCAATTTATAGTATTGATGGTGTTGCCGGTTTTATTTATTATTCAAAGCAATATTAAACCACTATAACACAAAGGAATTAATTTATTTTTTTACAAAAAATGTTGAAAATGCTGTCCCCCATTCTCAAGACACAAGTTTATTCATCTTTTCATATTGTTAAAGACATTTTGAAGTTGTTCTTGCGTTATGTTGCGTATTTCGTGTTCTACGGCATTCTGGAGTTCCTGAATGTTCTGTAGTCTCTGTTTATGGATGTTGTTTTTTAAGTGGCCAAAAAGGAAATAATCTAACCGCGTAAGGTCCGGTGACCGAGGTGGCCATAACCCTCGACTGATCAAGCGATCCGTGTAGAATTGATCTAAGAAATTAGCTGTGTTTACTGCTGTATGCGCAGGTGCCCCGTCGTGCTGAAAATAGCCGTAGTTCATTGTCGTGTACCTCTTCTAGGAAGGGCTCCAAAATCTGAGTTTGGTACCTCTCAGCATTTATCGTTTCATAGAAAAAGATAGTCCCGATAATGCGTCTCCGAGACATCGTCATCCAGACTCCTATTTTTACGGGATGCAGCGAACTCTCGATAAAGATTTTTGGATTTTCGGCGCTCCATGTCCTATAATTTTGATTATTGATGTAGCCGGACAGATGGAACCACGCCTCATCGGAAAAAATGTCACATCCAGTAAGTCGTCGTTCAAATGTTCATTAAACCAGCGACAATATTCCACTCTTTTGCCATAATCAAGAAGGAGAAGTTCCTGTACAACTGTTATTTTATAGGGGTGTAATTGGAGATTTTCATGCAAAGCTTTATGACACGTGCCGACTGAGAAACCCGTAACTTGAAATTTTGCCAAAAAACTAAAATAAGAGAAATGAACATTAGCACACCTGTTTGTGTGGCAAGCTTTGTGATAGATTTTTTGGGACTTTGTTCCATCCTATGCCTCATATCGCGAAGAACTTCGTGCGTTAACTTGCTAGGCCTTACGGTCGACTTTCCCTTGCAAACACATTTTTTTGCGGTAAATCTATCGACAATCCGTTTTTGTGAATAAGAAAATGGTCATATTCAAACTGTAAATTAGGAAATCGTTCACGGAATTGTGTGATACATGACTGAATAGAATAGGACCAAGTTCCACCGACATTTCGATTTGCGCTACGAAAATGAGCCATCAAAATAAAACTGTTGTGTTTTTCGATAAAAATCATTGCATACACTTAATTTATTGATAGAAAAGAAAACCACTTCCACAAAATGTGTGAACTAACAAAAACGCAGACTCGCCGGAACGGCACTGCACATTTTGACATAAAAGTTACTAGAATTTAGTAATTTCCCTAGCAGTGCATATTTGGCTACCTAACTATTTGGTCATGTGGCTTACAATCATTTCTGAACACCCTGTATGTATATCTAGAATTTCAATATTTTGTGCTATTTTTGAAGCTTAATTTGCAAAACGGAATTCATATTTGTAGTCTCCCTCTACTTGCCTTCGCTCCAAACCACTTTTTCACAAAAAGAAACTTTCCAGATATAGTGGTTTATTACATAAACTATATGTCTTGAATTGTGGATCTTAATCTGTCAGTGTCAAGTAGAATATCTACACTCAGTGACATTAGAAGTGTTACACCCAGTAAGAATCATTTTTAGGAATTGATTTTTTGGCAATGGGGTAGTCGTATATGCAGAATGAAATGATAAACTTTGCAACAATATATTTTACATATAACCTGAAAAAAAAAATTAATAATGTGTTTGGTGGCCTCGTAAATGAGTACACTCCTGTACACGTCTAGACATCGATAAAATTAAATGATCGATGTCTGCTTGAGGCACCTCGTTCCAAGCAACTTGAATTTCGTGGATTAACTGTGCCAGAGTCTGTGGAGGATGGGGTAAATTGGACAGTCTTCTTTTAAACATATCCCACACATGCTCGATGGGATTTAAATCCGGTGAACGGGGTGGCCACGGCAAAACATTAACGCCAGCTTCTTGGAGAAAGTCCATAGTTCGACGAGCAATATGGGGACGTGCGTTGCCTTACTGAAAAAGGATACGTGGACGGCCATCTAGATAAGGCACTAAAGTGGGTTGTAGGACATCATTAACATAATGTGCAGCTGTCAAATTGCCTCGAATAAGCACAAGAGGTGATCGGCTACCATAGGCAATAGCCCCCCAAACCATGATTCCAACAGTCCTGTGTACATGCCTCTCAACAGCAAATCCAATATCAAGGCGCTCTCCACGGTAGCGTCTTACCCTTCCACGACCATCATTCATGCCTAAGCAGAATCGCGATTCGTCGCTGAATACGACATTATGCCATTCTGCTTCCCAATTCTGCCGTTCTCTGCACCAATCCAAACGTTGGCGACGATGTACAGCCGTTAAAGGTAGCACTAATCGAGGACGGTATGAAACAAGTCTAAAGGATCGAATGCGGCGATATAGGGTTCGCATACCAACAAGTCTACCTTCTTCTCCAAACCATTGGTCACCGAGTTGACGCGTAGTAGCAAAACGGTCTCGGAGAGCTAGTTGTCTAAAGCGCCGATCTTAACGCTCTGTGGTACGTCTCGGTTGACCAGTTGGTCTTCTGCGTGTTCCTCTACCTTCTTCTGTCCACACCGGACATACACGCATTACCGTCATTGCAGTGGTGTTAACACGACGAGTAATTTCGCGATAGGACAAACCAACATCTCTATAGGCAACAATTCTACCCCTATCAAAATCGCTAACACGGTGATATTGTAGACGTTCTCGTACTCTAGGCATTTTGTAAAAGTACACGGAGACCAAAGAACTGAAAATATCTGTACTAAACAGCTCGCATAAACCACTGTCTTCACAAAAAACTAAGAGATAAAATAATTTTTTTTGCAAAAATTGTCGAAGATAAAATGTATTAGAGAGATTATGGTATCATAAACTACTTTCTATACATATAGTCGTTCTGTTGCCAAAAAATCAGTCCCTAAAAATGATTCCTACTGGGTGCAACACTTCTAATGTCACTGACAATGAATGTACATGTCTACAGTTACCGCCAATTTTAACGATTTTTCTTAACTGGCAGTGAATTTGAGTAAGGGACTTTCTTAAAAATTATTAAGTTGTTAAATATTTTCTAACTTGTGGCGTGTTAAGTATAGATAATAGTTTGTGTAAATGTAGTTCTTTCCTTGATTTCGAGTACTGTATGAAAAATTTTAGATATGCCGTTCGTTAAGTCGGCCGGTATATTTTAAGTATTTTATTGAATGGGTATTCGGTTTAGATTTAGCCATCAGGCCAAAAGAAGCCAAAAATGGAGAAGGTTCCTCAAAAAGAGATCAAATTTTAAAATATAATACACCATCAATTAAAGATGCAGTAGATGCAATTAATAACAAAAGATTAAGCATAAGAAAAGCATCTCAGATTTATCGCATTCCCAGGGCAACACTACAGGATCGAATCCGTGGAAGAGTCGACAAAGATACTTTAAAAATGGGTCGGTGCACAGTTTTATGTGAAAAAGAAGAGGTGATTTTAGTAGAATGGTTGATAAATTTAGCCAAATGTGGCTTTCCTCGAAAACGTTCAGATCTTTTAAACACCGTCCAAAAAATTATTAAAGATGATAAAAGAAAAAATCCATTTGCCAATCATCGATCTGGACAGAAATGGTATGAATTGTTCATTAAACGTCACCCAATTTTAGTGGAAAGAGCTCCAGAAGGAGTAAATAAAGCAAAAGCGAATATTACAGAAGAGTTTATTCGGAAATGGTTTCGGGAATTAGAGAGATACCTTCATGAAGTAAATGCCTAAAGTATTCTTCAAAATACTTCTAGAATTCTAAATGGGGATGAAACTAGTTTTGGTATTTGCTCTAAATCAGGAACAGTTATTGCTCCTAAAGATTGGAAAAACATTTATGAAATTAAAGCTGGCAGCGAAAAAGAAACCATCACAGTTCTCTTGGTATTCACGGCTTCTGGAGACATTTTAAATCCCATGGTTGTTTTACCTTACACATACATAAGAAAGCCCCCTAAAGAAATTGTTAAAAGCACGCCGCCTAATTGGTTTATCGGCATTTCAGAAAATGGCTGGATGAAAGGGGAACTTTTTTATGAATATGTTGCCAATGATGTGAACTCATGGTTGGAGGAAAATAAAATAGAAAAGCCTGTTCTTCTATTAGTAGATGGGCATAAATCTCATTTAACCAAAGAGTTGAGCGAATTTTGTAGCTCTAATGGTATTATACTTTATGCACTTCCTCCAAACACGACTCACATCATGCAAGCAGCAGATGTCAGTGTATTTCGTCCTTTAAAGATGGATTGGCGCAAGACTGTCAAAGAATGGAGAGACGAGCCCGACAATTTCAACAAGTCCATTTCTCGAACGACATTTTGTCCACTGTTAGCAAAAATTTTAAAAAAAGGCTGGAGAAATACCATTCGTAATGGATTTAGAAAATGTATCAAGATGATCAAGAATTTAATGGAAAATGAGTACGAAAATAATCTAACTTTATTTTTCTTCTTCAGTTGGAGTTTCTTCTCAAATTCAGTGTGAATTAATAATCGTTAACAACTAGCAATCCAAATGATTATAGCTCAAAATCAAAACACTGAAGTATTATTGTTCGTTTATTGTTTAAAATTCGAAGCTTTTCGCCTATTCGGCATTTTCAAGACTGTAAATAATTAATTATAAATGTTGTATCCTTCTACAAATCTTTCACGTTGCCATCTCTTACCTTAGTTATGACATCACAAACATATATTTCTTACGCTATACAAACATATTTCAAGGGTAAAGGTTATTAAAATTATTTAGATCCAATTAACATAACTTGGTGTTTGGGTAAAGAACTATTTAACCTATTTTAATTTGTTTGTCATTGTTGTTTTTATATATTGGGTTGACTAGTTTTAATAATTGTACTATCGGTTCACTCTACTAATTTTCAAATGTTCAATTGTTAAAATTAGCAAACTTTGTAAACTCAGTAAAAGTTAGTAAAGTCTTAGGAATTTCTTATTATGGTTATATGTTAATTATATTGTTATGTTAAATGTTGGCTAAATTAAATTAAATTAGTGTTGTTAAATTTTATATCCGTTCAAAATGCTTTGATTTATTTATCCATTAGTGTTGTTGGTGTATTTGTTAATTATATTTCTTGGATGTTAATTTTGGTTTTTGTTTTTGTTTTTGTTTTGGTTTTGGTTTGGTAGAAGGATACAACATTTATAATTAATTATTTACAGTCTTGAAAATGCCGAATAGGCGAAAAGCTTCGACTTTTAAACAATAATACTTCAGGTTTTGATTTTGAGCTATAATCATTTGGATTGCTAGTTGTTAACGATTATTAATTCACACTGAATTTGAGAAGAAACTCCAACTGAAGAAGAAAAATAAAGTTATCATGACAGCTATCACTAGCATAATGGAGAAACAATATTATAAATGTCAATTGAAGAGAAAACAACTATCCTCACGTATCTGGTTCCTGACATCATGCCGTAAAAATGACCGAACCCCTAAATTCATTCAGGACAACTTCAACCTAACCTCACCAATGTTAATTATTATAAATCCATTGAAGTTGCAAAGAGAAAGTGGCTTAACTATGAGATAAACGAAGCGTACTGTAGGAGGGACCAAATCAACCTTAAACTATATAATTTACACAAAATCTTGACATATAAGATGAACAACACTAAAATTATGGAAGATGGTGTATACAACGAATTTGACCTTTTGGACCATCAGATTAGAAACAGAGTATCATGTGTGGGTAAACAACATTTCATAAAACTACGTAATAAACTTATTGACCTAATCAAGAACAAAAACAGAAACCAAAAACATAAGAAAAGAGAAAAACATACCACAACTAACATAACAACTAAAAACATCGGTTCACTCTCTGGACTAGAACAGGAACATAGTGCTGACTTTCAACCCCCATTAATCAATTTAACTAATACAGAATTTAATGTTAGGGAAATGGAATTGTTGGAGATGGGTATTAAGTTTGCCCCTAATATAGACAACAATGCACAAAACTACTTAGTAACCACAGCCAAACTAGAGAACATCCTTATAAGGAATAACCTACATAATAACTTATTACTTAAACAATCACTAACATAAATATTAACTAACCACAAAATAGAAAAACCAAAAAACAAATACAACCTTACTATAAAGAATATTAAACAAAAAATCTCGGACAACAATCTTATCATCGTTAAGTCAGACAAAGTCAATATAATGGTAGTCATGGAGAAGGATCAATATATAAAACTGACAGAAGAATTTCTCAACAACAAAGATTTCATAATACTGTCCATGAACCCCACAGAAAAAATCACATAAAGCCCTTAACGAGATACTAAAAGACTGTAGAGATACACTAAATGATTTAGAAACCAACAAGTTTAAATTAATACCTACTAGCTACCATACACCAAAATTATATTGTCTACCAAAAATTCACAAATCCAACTTATCTATTAGACCCATTGTATCATCATCGGGTAGCTCTACATCAAAATTAGCAGGTTTCCTAAATGATCTATTTAAATATCACTTGAACTTTAAACCAAAATATTCCATCAAAAATAACAACTCTATCATAAAAGATCTAACAGAAACCAGTATCCCAAATAACAGTATCCTTTTAAGCTTGGACATAGTTAACTTATTTCCTTCTATACTATATAGGGACTGTATTAAGATAATAAAATCATTACTTAGAACATCAAAATTACCGGACTATGTTATCAGCGATATTATAAAATTATTGGAATTTATTTTGGAACAGAACTTTTTTTCATTCAATAACGTAATTTACAAACAAACCAAAGGTCTAATCACGGGATCTCCATTGTCTCCATTACTCGCTGATATATACATGAATGAACTCGAAACGAAACAAATTGAACAAATGGAAGAATTTGGGAAACAGGTAGTTTACTGGCGCAGATACGTTGACGATATCATATGCATATTTAAAGGTTCAATGGATCAACTTAACACATTTCATAAAAAACTAAATGACAAAAACCCTAACATTAAATTTACTATGGAAATCTCACGAGAAAACAACCCACTACCCTTCCTAGACTTACAACTTAAAATAGATGACAACTTAGTAACAATGGATATTTACCACAAACCTTGTTCCACCGATAAAATTATTAACTATAACTCTTCTCAACCAATGAAATACAAATATTCATATTTTCACTCAATGTTCGATAGAATGTTTAAAGTTCCTTTGTCACAACACAACTGTTTAGTTTTTAAGTCTTTTTTATATGTTCATTAAGACCGCTTGACATTTCGATGGAAGGAAGAGAGAACGAAAGGATAAATCGCCGAGGGCTCCGTCAAATCTGTCAACCTTATATGACATTTCTACGCATGCGTCACATTTGAACTGTTGATATTATTAGCTGTTTAAATTCTGTAATTATTTAATTCTTTGTTTTTTGAAATAAATTTAATACACTGGGAAAAATTCGTTTATATTTAATATAGAGGTTAAATTTAATAAATGAAATAAAATGTTATTTGATTTGTTTTGTTTTAATATATATTTTTTAATTAAATTAGTAATAATGGTAGCAACAAATAAATCTACACATTCTTTTTTCTGTTTGAAATCATAAGTTCAAAGGTTTATTACATTAATATTAACAATAGGTATATACATAATAATTATAAAGTAAGTACAAAAGTAGATATTGTAATAAAAAATCAACAGTAAAGATTAATTTAATTTTATTTCCATTTTGAATAGGTGTCATATACTTATTCTTCCTTTCTTTTTTCTTTCATTTAAAAATGTAATGTAAAAGAAGCCTCGGGACGGTTCGCAAACCCTCGGTACTTAAAGATTTCTAGAAAATTATACTACCTCTGTTCCATAATAAGTGAGCCATTATCGATTTAAAATGAAAAAATGATTACGAACTTGGCATACATATATTACTAATATGAAAAATAAAATTAAAAAAATATTTAATTGCCAATCAGAAATTGCAATGGCTCACTTATTATGGAACAGAGGTAGTATAATTTTCTAGAAATCTTTAAGTACCGAGGGTTTGCGAACCGTCCCGAGGCTTCTTTTACATTACATTTTTAAATGAAAGAAAAAAGAAAGGAAGAATAAGTATATGACACCTATTCAAAATGGAAATAAAATTAAATTAATCTTTACTGTTGATTTTTTATTACAATATCTACTTTTGTACTTACTTTATAATTATTATGTATATACCTATTGTTAATATTAATGTAATAAACCTTTGAACTTATGATTTCAAACAGAAAAAAGAATGTGTAGATTTATTTGTTGCTACCATTATTACTAATTTAATTAAAAAATATATATTAAAACAAAACAAATCAAATAACATTTTATTTCATTTATTAAATTTAACCTCTATATTAAATATAAACGAATTTTTCCCAGTGTATTAAATTTATTTCAAAAAACAAAGAATTAAATAATTACAGAATTTAAACAGCTAATAATATCAACAGTTCAAATGTGACGCATGCGTAGAAATGTCATATAAGGTTGACAGATTTGACGGAGCCCTCGGCGATTTATCCTTTCGTAAGAGACAGTGTAGGTACGTCAAGAGCTGTTAAGAAGGTCAATTTCAATTTGTTGATTTGTAACGAACGAAAGAATCATTTTAATTAATTTGTAAAAATAAAAATACAGTCCACCCAGAAACGTATTCATTAAATACACATAAAATTTGGTCCTACAAAGCCGGATTAAGAAAAGTATCAAATTCATCGCATACAGGTTAAGTGCCAATTGGTTCCGAAGAACAATTGATCACCGTATAAAGAAGCTAAGATCGATCTAAACAAGTAAGACCACTATTAATCCTTAGCTAATTCCCGTTAATACATTATCCCATCATGTCCACATGAATTTCGTCAGTTTGAGTGAGTAAAGGTACGCGTTTCAATATAATATAATTATTTCGTAAAGGACAAAATGGAAGACGGTACTGCAGCTTCAACACCAGCAGTAATTGCGGGCGAGATTAAGAAATTATCTATTCGCAGAGGTCAGTTAAAAGCAACTTTATCCAGGTTTAGAAATTATATTAATAGCGACAACGTGGACACTACATGTTTAAAAGTAAGGTTAGATAAAATTGAAGCAACGTGGGCAGAATTCGAAATGGTACAATCGAGGTTAGAAGAGTTAGATCCAACTAGGGAATCAGATAGATCAGGTTTTGAAGAAGAGTATTTTGAGACAGTCGCAAAAGCAATAAAAGAAATTGAAAATTCGGCAGGTACAGCATCGGTTAGGGTACCACGTGACACTGCTAATAATGATATAAATACGAGTACGGGTAATACCGCAAGATTACAAGCAATATCATTGCCACAGTTTAACGGTTCATATGAAAATTGGATACCATTCTATGAGATATTCCAAGCATTAGTTCACAACAACCCGGAATTAACGAGAATACAAAAATTTTATTATTTGCATTCATGTCTTAAGGGGCCAGCAGCATTGGTATTACAATCATTAGAAATCAGCGCAACGAATTATGAAGAAGCGTTAAATTTATTGAAAGATAGATATGAAAACAAACGTGTACTAGTACATAACCATGTGCGCAACATATTTGAAATGCTTTCCATCGTTAAAGAGTCTCACGAATCGTTACGTAAGCTATTAGACAATATATTCAGAAATTTAAGAGCACTAAAAAGTCTTGAACAACCGGTAGAACATTGAGACACATTATTAATTTATATTATCTCTCAAAAATTAGACGCAAACACACGTAAAGATTGGGAAAGTTCAATTAAAAAAGACTCACCCAAGATTAACGATTTTATTAATTTTTTAAAGAATAAATGCCAAGTGCTAGAGACTATCGACACCAAGCGTAATCACAACAACGAAAAGCGATCAGGAAATTATACATTAAAGCACTTGATTTCGAAAGATCAAGAAAACGGACAAGGTAAAATGGCTAATAACGGTCAAATATCTTATGGTTGTACATTTTGCAATCAGGATGATCACGCTACGTATAAGTGCCCAAAATTGTTAGCTTTCACAGTTAAAGAGCGTTATTTCGAATTGAAACGTGTTGGAGTTTGCATTAATTGTTTAAAAAAAGGCCATGTAGCGACAACTGTAAAAAGGGTCATTGCAGACAATGTTCACGTAAGCACAACACAATACTTCACGATAATAATTTTAATTTGGACAGGAAGGCTAACTGTTTAACGGCCAATTGTGTCAATTTTGAGCAAACTAACGCGAATAAAACTTCTATTAATGGTGATATTACTAAAAAAGTAACACATTCTATTCTATGTCAAAATTCAGAACATAATACTGAAGCTAGTCCTACTATTAACGCTTGTTCCTCAAATAATTTCGAACAAAAATCAAAAAATGTAAACAGTATAAAAACACACGATCAAATATTATTAGCAACAGCTATTATCTATGTAGTTAATGGAAAAGGCGAACATATAAGATGCAGAGCACTACTGGACTCGGCGAGCCAATCAAATTTTGCATCTACAAAATTTTTCGAATCACTCAAGTTACCATCACGACAAGTTAATATACCTGTCTTAAGTCTAAACAATACATCTAGTCAAATATCTATGAAGTTTACTGCGACCATAAAATCGTTAAAAAATACTATACAGTTTAAAACGAATTTCTTAGTAGTAAATAAAGTTACATCTAACCTACCGCATTACACTTTCGACCTGTGCCTATTATACATACATTCCTGACAACATAGAATTAGCTGACCCTTACTTTTACGAAACAAATGAAATAGATGTGTTAATAGGAGCAGAATTGTTCTTCACTTGCTTAAAGACAGGACAAATAATACTGGGTAATAACTTACCGACCATACAGAACACGCAGTTTGGATGGGTTTTAGCAGGACCACTAAATATTAATAAGCGTGGAATGATACGTATCGGAGTGCGATGTTTCTCGATAACAAAGGAACACTCAAATAAATTATTGCTAGATATTGTGCAGAAATTTTGGCAAGTGGAAGAAATTGATTCAAAACAGAATAGACTGACTAATGAAGAATTAGAATGCGAAATTGATTTTCGAAAGAACACGCGAATTGATAACAGAACGGGACGTTATATAGTAACGCTACCATTAAAGGACAACCACATAGATTTAGGTGAATCCTATAATATAGCTTTAAAGTGTTTATATTCTTTAGAAAAAAGACTACGAAATAACGATAACCTAAAAACAAGATATAACGAATTCTTGAAAGAATATGAACAACTAGGTCACATGACTCGCATTAATCCTGCAGAAAGTCACCAAGAGGAGCCAATTGTATACCTCAGCCACCATGCTGTATTCAAGGAAAACAGTACTACCACCAAGCTGAGAGTAGTTTTCAACGCTAGTTTGAAGACATCATCCGGGCTGAGCTTAAATGATGTCCTAAAAGTAGGGCCCAAGGTTCAATGTGATATATTTGAAATATTGTTGCAAATGCGTACTTACCCTTTCCTAGTTATAGCTGACATAGAGAAAATGTATCGGATGATATTGGTTAGCAAAGAACAACGTAAATACCAACGAATCTTGTGGCGAGAAGATTCTACTCAGGAGATCGGTCATTACAATCTGAATACAATAACTTACGGTACATCAAGCGCATCTTTTCTAGCTACTAGAGTTTTACATGACATCGGATTAAACCATAGGAAAACTGATCCAGAAGCTGCTAAAATAATTAGTAGCAATTTTTATATGGATGATTTAATATTCGGACATCGCGATATAGAAACGGTACCAAAAATTGAAAAATAGGGTAAAAAATATTTTACAAAGTCATGGCCTTAACTTAAGAAAATGGATGTCTAATGATATAAGATTGATGGAAAATGATACATTAAACAAACAAGATTCCCGATTTTATTTCAAAGACAATTTAAAGGCTACTATCTTGGGAACATGTTGGAATCCTAGTAAAGATACTATAGGATATCAATACGATCTTAAGATTAATGTCGACCATATAACTAAAAGAACAATACTAGCAGGTGTTGGACAACTGTTTGACATTTTAGGACTAATCAATCCCATTTTAGTAAGAGCTAAAGTAATTCTTCAAGAAGTTTGGAAATCTATGTTGGGTTGGGATGAGGAAATAACAGCTGACTTGGCTAAAAGTTGGCTGGAATTTACAAACCAATTCGTACATATAAATCACATACAAATTAAACGTTGCTTATTAACATCAGAATCATTACAAGATTCTATATTACTTTGCGGATTTTGTGATGCGTCTCAAGTGGCCTATGGCGCTTGTATATACTTAATATCTCAAAATAATGATGGAAGTATAGATTCTCATTTAATATGTGTTAAATTAAGATTAGCTCCTCTGAGCACAATGAGCCTTCCTCGTTTAAAATTATGTGGAGCCGTACTTTTAGCTAGGCTAATACATAAGGTGAGCAAAACAATAGAATGTCCAATTAAAGAAATCAGACTTTACACAGATTCCACCATAGTTTTGAACTGGCTCAATGCCGAATCTGGCAAGTGGCAGGTATTTGTAGGAAACCGAGTAGCTGAGGTTCAACGATTGACTAATGGTATGGTCTGGAGTCATGTAGATACCTATAACAACCCCACCGACATCATATCAAGGGGGTGCGATCCTCAGACTCTACTAGGTCATAAGCTTTGGTGGAATGGACCATTTTTTTTGAGGGAACCCATAGATATGTGGCCACACGATTATGAAATAAAATTGGTAATTCCGGAGATGCGAATAAAAAATTTAAATATATCGTTTCCCATAACAAGTAATAGCATTGCGTTCCATAATGAACTATTCCTCAAATGGTCGTCCTATAATAAATTAATCCGAGTTACTTGCTATATATTTAGATTTAACCATAATTTAAAATCGTCAGAAAAATTAGTCGGAAATTTGACGGATAATGAAATAAATGATGTCACCCAAAAAATCTGTAAATTGATTCAATATGATAGATTTCATACAGAAATAACGTGTTTAAAAAAGGGCCATAGTGTAAGTACTAATTCATCTCTTATAAAACTAAATCCATTTTTAGATGATGGGTTATTACGGGTGGGAGGCAGGTTGGAAAATTCCGATTTAGATTATCAGCGGAAGCATCCGATCATATTGCCAACAAACCATAGATTTACTGCCATGCTAATAAATCATTATCATCACAAATACTTGCATGCGGGGCCGCAATTCATTCTAAATCAAATACGTGAACGATTTTGGATTAACAGAGGTAGAAATGAAGTTTGTAAGGTGTTAAGTCGTTGTATCACTTGCTTTCGCGTTAAGCCGAAGAATGCCGAACAATTGATGGGAGCATTACCTGAATATAGGGTTAAACCATATCGGCCTTTTTTGAACTGCGGCATTGATTATGCAGGCCCGTACCTGTTACGTAACAGTAAACACCGTAATCGAATATTAATTAAGTCTTATATTTGTTTGTTTATTTGTATGAGTATCCGAGCGGTGCACGTGGAACTTGTGACCGATTTGAGTGCTGAATCATTTTTAAACGCATTTAAGAGATTTTCTTCGAGACGAGGTTTATCTGCAAATATTTTTACTGATAACGCTTGTAACTTCGTGGGTGCCAATAACGAATTAGCTAAATTAAGTAAAGTAATACAAAATTCCGTCGTAGATACATACGCTAATTATTTTGCAGAACATCATGTCAAATGGCATTTTATACCTGCACGTTCTCCCCATCAGGGAGGGATTTGGGAAGCGGCAGTGCGATCTTTCAAATATCATTTAAAAAGAGTATTAGGTGATTTACGTTTGGACTATGAAGGGTTTTATACCTTACTTGCTCAGATTGAGGCAATTCTCAACTCTCCCCCCTGTTACCCTTATCTGACGATCCCTCCGAATTAGTGGTCATTACCCCCGCTCATTTTCTGATCAGCGATAGTTTGGTGGCCGTACCTCAGTCAGACGTAATAGATATTCCCCGAAACCGTCTCAGTCTGTTTAAGCAGTTGCAGCAGGTAGTTCAACAATTCTGGCATGTATGGCACAAGGACTATCTCAACTCTATGCAGCAAAGGATGAAATGGACACAAGCTCGTAATAATGTGTCTGTTGGTACTATGGTTGTGGTTAAAGAAGATAATACACCAACTATGAATTGGCCGTTAGACCGTGTGGTAGCTGTACACCCTGGTAACGATGGACTGGTACGAGTGGTGTCTGTCCGTATGCGCAAGGGAGTAGTACGTAGAGCCGTAAACAAGTTATGCCCTTTACCCAAGTTTGAAGATGAAGAATCAGTCAATTAATGTTGTAAAGAGAACTGTTTAGTTATTTGGTTAAGATTTTTTGTTAAGTTAACTCAGTTGGTTTGAAATTAGTATTTCAAAGGCTGGCTGTATGTTTAGTTTATAAGTCTTTTTTATATGTTCATTAAGACCGCTTGACATCTCGATGGAAGGAAGAGAGAGTGTAGGTACATCAAGAGCTGTCAAGAAGGTCAATTTCAATTTATTGATTTGTAACGAACGAAAGAATCATTTTAATTAGTTTGTAAAAATAAAAATACAGTCCACCCAGAAACGTATTCATTAAATACACAACAACTTTGAAAAGGAATATAACACATTATTAAAAATAGCAGAAAACAATAACTTCCCTGAACATTTAATTCAAAAAATATACAGTATGTCCGCGGATGGGGTAGACAAGAGGACAAATGGACCAAAAATTTAAAGATACGAAAAAAAGTCACTCTTGGTAAAAAGTTTTGCTTGCTAAAAAAATAAGATTGTCGATGAGAAAATTCTCATTTATTGTACAGGGTGTCCGGAAAATAGAAAAATTCAAATTTTGCATAACAGTAAAGTACCCTTATTTTTCATTTTTGAGCAAAATGGTAAATAGAAGAAATGTTTCAAATCATCCCACCTTCTTACATGTCGAATGTTATTAAAAAAAAAATAAATTGTTAAATAACGAGTTTTATTATTTTAAAATAAATTAATTAAATTATTATAAAAACTGTAATAAACGGAAAATAACATTAACAAATTATTCAAATATTCCTCCACCGTATTGCACACATTGTTCTAGCTGTTTTATAAGATAATCGTAACTATTCCGAACTTCTTCTAATGATATTTCTTAAAACTTGTTATTTATAAAAGTTAATAATATTCGACATGTAAGAAGG